>JACEIK010003022.1:87518-97555 GCA_018107945.1 Datura stramonium
ATAGATAGATAGATAGATAGATAGATAGATATTTAAATGCAAAAGTAAAGATAGGAGGGACAATACTTGGTTTGTGGTCGCACTTGAGGATCCGTGGGCCACGATTCAATCGCGGGTGGCATGGTTTGAAGACCCTAGATGGGATAACTTCTGGAAGTAACCGCGGTGGAACCGCGGCCACTTTTCACTTTCCACAGACCGCAAATGTGATGGGAATTCCATTAGTTTTACCAACCATTTCTGGACTGTAACAAGGTCAATCCGCGTTCCGCGCTTGACCATTCGTGGTCCACGATTTTTCTCGTGTTTCCTTCCAGCTTTTTAGTTTGCTCCTTCATTCCTGATTAATCGACAAAAATGGACAAACAATGTTAATTAAAAACTTTGGTTAGCGCCTGATTTAACGTCGCGGCACGACGCGATTTCCTTGACTACTCAAACGTCGTCAAGGTAAATTGGTTCCACCCATTTTACCTCGTCTTGCACTCCCAAATATTTCTTGACCCTTTAGCAATTCACCTTGAAACTGGTGCCATCTTGATTTTCCAATTCCACTACTCTATATGGAGAAACCTGTGTCACTTTGAACAGTCCCCACCACTTTGACTTCAGTTTTCCCAAAAACAACCAAAGTCTAGAGTTGAAAAACAATACTAAGTCCACAGGGGCAATCTCTCTCTTCAAAAACCTTCTACCATGGTACAATTTCATCCTCTCTTTATAGAAGGTTGTACTCTCATAAACCCTTGAGTCGGAATTCATCAATTTCATTCAGTTGCTCAACCCTCAAATTTGCAGCTTCATTCCAATTAAGATTCAGCTTTTTCAATGCCCACAGTGCCTTGTGTTCCAATTCCACGGGCTAATGACAAGCCTTGAAAAATACTAGTTGATATGGAGACATCCCAATAGGCATCTTATAGTCTATTTTTTATGCCCACAAGGCATCATCTAACTTGCCAGACCAATCCTTTCTGTTTGCATTAACAGTTTAGACAAAATGGTCTTGATCTCGCGGTTTGATACCTCCATCTGACCGCTAGTTTGAGGATGATACGAGGTACCCACCTTATGCTTCACCCTGTATTTTTCAAGCAGACCCCTGAATAGCTTGTTGCAGAAATGTGACCCCCCATCACTTATGATTGCTCGCGGTGTGCCAAACCTAGAGAATATATTCCTTTTAAGGAATGCTGTCACACTCTTCCCTTCGTTGTTGGGCAACACGACCACTTCTACCCATTTGTACACGTAGTCCACAGCTACAAGAATGTATTTCTGCCCATAGGAACTAATGAATGGTCCCATGAAATCTACACCCCACACGTCAAATAGTTTCACTTTTAGAATCGGGGTCAGCAGTAATTCATGCTTCCTTCAGGTGCCACCACGTCGTTGGCACTAATCACAAGCCTTGACATAATCATGGCAGTCTTGATAGATCATCTGCCAAGAATATCCACTCTGAAGAATTTTTTAAGTTATTCTCACCCCATTGTGGTGTCCTCCAACAGGAGAAGAGTGACAAGCTTCAAGGATATGCATCATCTCCACTTCAGGTACACATCTCCTGATTATGATGTCGGCACACACCTTAAACAAATAAGGTTCATCCCAGTAGAACTTCTTCACATCATCCAAAAACTTCTTTTTTTGGTGGAAATTCATCCTATCTGACATCACCTTGCTAACTAGAAAATTAGCGATATCAGCAAACCACGAGATCAAGTCTTAGGTGGCCGCTAACACCTATTCATCTGAGAATGCTTTATTTATCTCTAGTTCATGCTTTGGTCTCCCCTCATCTTAAAGTCTTGAAAGATGATCAACCACTTGGTTTTCACACCCCTTTCGATCCCTGACTTCAAAATCAAACTCCTGTAAAAGCAAGACCATCGGATTAGCCTTGGCTTTGCATCCTTCTTGGCCATCAAGTATCGAATGGATGCATGATTTGTATGGACGATGACATTGGAGCCCAGCAAATATGCTCTAAACTTCTCAAAAGCATACACTACTGCTAGAAATTCTTGCTCAGTAATTGTCATGAACCAAATGTAGACCCGGTCGTAACACGAGACAAGGAGCCCCAAAAGACTCCAAGTCGACCCATGGCATGAAAATTCATCTAAATCCATATAATTAAAGAGGACTAATTAATATAACGATATAGTGGAAGCATAAATGTAACATAACATGATTAGCGGAACGTACTACATACATAACAGCTGAGCACTACATATAGTCTAAAAGCCTCTATCGTATCAGATGGGTTGATGGACAACATCCCCAACTAACCTGGAAAAATAGAAAATTAAATGAAACATCAACATCTGAAGCATATGGTCCTCGGAGGATGAGAACTCACAAAGAAGCTGGATGCTAAACTCTGAGATGGACTACTGACGGTGTTGGATCTGAAGGTCGGAGTCTGTATCATAAAACGATACAATATAGAGTATGCAATCAGTATGTGGAATGTACCGAGTATGCAAGGTAAGTAAAAAGGACATTTAAAAATACATAAAAGCTCATAAATGATCATAAAAGAGGGAAAACATGCTTGTATAATAAATATCATAAGATAACATAAGGCTCAAGGTTTTCAAATCGTTCGTAAACTGTTCATTATCATAGTCTTAAGAGAAACTTCATTAAATCATCACTTGAGCCAAATAACATGAACATAAAAATGCATAAAACATGCGGAACAATGGGAGAACTCATCATAACCGACACCATCATGATAGAGCCTTACATGATGCCCCAACTATCTAACTCACGTGGGCAAAGTCGCCCCTGGCTTGCCAGGTGAGTGACATGCATTATGTGATATCACGAAGGAGGGAGTCATTAACATTGTAATGTATCAATATAAACCTATGGTGGCACATAGTTATGACACACCGGGCATAGTCCTTTGAACGCGGGCTGCTCGGTGCTAGATACTGTTTCCAAAAATATACACATTAGGCTCGTATGTAAATCAATTACATCATTTCATTGAGATTCATGGCCAAATAAATATTATCATTATTGATCCCCATTAAATACATGATTATCCAAGAAACAAGGGTCCTTTAGTCGGCCAACATCATAAATCAATAAATTATGAGATCCATTTCATAAATCGTATATCATCTTTGAACATGTGGGCATTTCCCAATACTTTACCATGCTTGAAAATACTCAATTCATTGGAAAACATGATCATAAACATGGGTAACATGAAAACATATTTTTCATAATCATTAATACATCATACATGAACATTCATCATAAACCTTGACTTTCATGAACTTTCCATAAATGGGCATTTTAATTTGTAAAACTTGAAACATAATTTTTAATGAAAAACAACATAAAACTTGACCATAATTCGTAATTCAATAATAGTAACTCAATTAGATCAAGTCCGTGTAGAGAGATCAAAATTTCATGCATTGGGTAAAAACCCCATGGAATTTAGATAGGAAATTTCATGAATTGAAAGAGATTGGGCATGGGTGTGAAAGGATTCATCCATTCATAATCCTACATACCTGGTTATGGCTAATTCTAACACTTCCTTGAATGACCAAGAAGGAATTGAAGAAAGACCTTGAAGTATTGCCTTGATCACCTCTCTAAACCATCACTCTTGCATGCATGAACATGAAAATAACCTAAAAAAAACTTAACCCCTTTAAAAGTCATTATTCATAACTCAAGACGACGTAGTTTAGGCCTTAGGATCTTATAAATTATGGAAAAACCCTTACTAAATTCGAAGAAAATAACTGCCAGATGGTCCCAACGAGGGACATAATGACTCGTTCTCAAGGGCCACGACTCGTGGAGTTGTCCATCAGGTTCACTACTTCTCAGGTCTTCTGAGCTCGTAACGGAAGACATAACGACTCGTTACCTGGTGACCACGACTTGTGGTCACCATCNACATAAGTAACCATATCATATCAGATTCACTTCATCAATTGAATTTAACATGTAACGGAAGACATAACGACTCGTTACCTGGTGACCACGACTTGTGGTCACCATCCGTGATGTGAACTGCCTCATCCTCAAATAAATTTTTCCCTGCTTGGTCACGACTCATCCCACGACTCGTGGGGTTTGACCACGACTCGTGGTGTCCTCCCATTAAGTCCACTATCTCTTTTCTCCTCTTTACTCAAACATCACTCCCCACGACTGACCTAACGAGTCGTGGCGTCGAACCATGACTCGTGGTCACGCCCGTGGGGATCTCATTTCCCAAACTTCAATTTCATCCTTTGGGCCATACCACGAGTCACATCACAACTCATGGCTGCTCTTCACGGATCACCTCACGACCCGTTCTGTGCCTGATACCAGATTTTAAGTTTTTCTCCGTTTCAACTTTCGGGTCTGATCTTTGGGCTTCCAGGGTATAACAATATCTCTCCCTTGGGAACATTCATCCTCGAATGTTGGAAAATATACAGAAAAGCAGAGAAATACAATCATCATATTCAAATACTTATCATTTAAGCTGAAAACTGACGAAATGACTATCTCCGATTCAAACTACATAGCTGAACTGAATTCACGAATCATACATACATACAATCCACATACATAAAATAATTTTGGGCACATCAACTGAACATGAAAACTAAATAGGGTTTGAGAGAAAAACTGGTACCTCAAGCTGGAACTGAGCCGGTAGAGAATAGATGTGGGAATTTAGCCATCTTATCCACTTCGGCTTCCCACGTAGCTCCTTCAACATGTCGATTTTTCCATAAAACCTTGACTGTAGCTACCTCCTTGTTCCTTAGCCTTCGAACCTGATGATCCAGTATTTCTACCGGAACCTCCTCATAAGTAAGGTTGTCTTTCATACCAACACTGTCCACCGGGACAACTAGAGCTGGATCACCCAAACACTCTTTAGGAGTGACACATGAAAGATGGGATGCAGCAGACGTTATTCTGAGGGAAACTCCAATTCGTATGCTACATTGCCAACCCGTTTCATAATCCGGTAGGGGCCAACATAACAGGGGTTGAGTTTTTCGTTCTTTCCAAACCGCATCACCCCCTTCATGGGAGATACCTTCAGAAACACCCAATCATCAACTTCAAATTCTAATTCTCTCCTTCTCACATTGGCATAGGACTTTTGGTGACTCTGAGCAATTTTCAACCTGCCCCTTATCAACTGAACCTTCTCCATAGCCTCATGAACCGAATCTGGTCCTACCATCGCTGCTTCACCAACCTCAAACCAACCAATGGGCGATCTACACCTCCGCCCATAGAGAGCCTCAAATGGGGCCATCTGGATGCTGGAATGATAGTTGTTATTGCATGAAAACTCGATAAGAGGCAAATGCTCATCACATCTACCTTTGAAGTCAATCACGCATGTTCTCAACATTCCCTCGAAAGTATGGATTGTCCTCTCCACTTAACCATCCGTTTGCGGGTGAAATATTGTGCTGAGCTTAACCTGAGTACCAAGTCCTTTTTGAAACGACCTCCAAAACTGAGAGGTAAATTAGGTTCCCCTATCTGAAATGATGGATAAGGGCACTCCATGCAATCGAACTAGCTCTCGGGCATATAGTTTGGCATAGTCCTCCGCTGAATCTATGGTCTTGACCAGTAGAAAATGAGTAGCCTTGGTCAACCTGTCTACCACAACCCAAATGGTGTCATATTATTGACGAGTACGAGGTAGACCTGTGATGAAATCCATATTAATTTCTTCCCACTTCCAAGTAGGAATAATGATGTCCTGAAGCACACACCCCGGTCTCTGGTGCTCAACCTTTACTTGTTGACAGTTTGGACACTTAGCTACGAATTCTGTAATTTCCTTCTTCATGTCGTTCCACCAGTAGATTTCCCGTAAGTCATGGTACATCTTGGTGGCACCTGGATAGATAGAATACTTGGATCCATGAGCCTCATGCAACATCCAGCTCCTTAAATCGTCAACATCCGGAACACATAGGCGATCCTGGTATCTCCCCATTTAGAGAAGACCTCTACCTTCTGATTTTGAATGGCTTCCTTCAACTTTACCAAAATCGGGTCCTCATCTTGTCTAGCTTTTACATCAGTCACCAAGGACGATTATGATCCGTTCTGAATAACAACACCGCTATCGGTCGAGTCAACCAACCTAACTCCCAACCTTGCAAGTCAATGCACATCCTTCACCAGCTCCTTCTTCCCTTCATCCACATGGGACACACTCTCCATAGAGAGTCTACTAAGTGTGTCTGCTACTATATTGGCCTTACCCAGATGATAAAGCACACTCATATCATAGTCCTTGAGTAACTCCAACCACCTCATTTGCCGAAGATTGAGGTCCTTCTGGGTAAACACATATTGCAAACTCCTATGGTCCGTAAACACATCCACATGAACCCCGTACAAATAATGTCACCATATCTTCAAGGCGAATACCAACGCGGCCAACTCAAGATCATGGGTCAAAATAATTCTTCTCATGAACCTTCAACTGTCTAGAGGCATATGTTATCACTTTCCCATGCTGCATCAATACACACCCAAGTCTGATCCTTGAAGCATCACAATACACCACGAACCCATCAGTACCCTCTGGTAGAGTTAACACCGGTGTTGAATTAAGTCGGGTCTTCAACTCTTGGAAGCTCTTCTCACAAGCCTCCGACCATTGGAATTTCACCTTCTTCTAGGTCAATTTAGTTAAGGATGCTGCAATCAATGAGAAACCTTCAACAAATCTCTGATAATAGCCAACTAAACCCAAGAAGCTCCGAACATCTGAAGTATTCACCGGTCAGGGCCAATTCTTCACCGCTTCTATTTTCTGAGAGTCCACTTGTATGCCCTCACTTGATACCACATGGCCCAAAAATGCCATGGAGTTTAACCAAAACTCAAACTTGCTGAATTTAGCATATAATTGGTGATCCTTGAGGGTCTGTAGCACCACCCTCAAATGAGCAGTATGCTCCTTCTCGCTCTGAGAGTATATCAAAATGTCATTGATGAACACAATCATGAACATGTCCAGGTATGGATTGAACACCCTGTTCATCAAGTCCATAAAAGATGCAAGAGCATTCGTTAGTTCAAAAGACATAACTACAAACTCATAATGACCATACCGCATCTTGAAGGCTATCTTCGGGATGTCACTCTCCCGAACTCTGAGATGATGGTACCCGAATCTGAGATCTATCTTCGAGAAACACTTGGCACCCTGAAGCTGGTCAAATAAATCATCAATACTGGGTAGAGGATACTTGTTCTTGACGGTGACTTTATTCAATTGCCGATAATCAATGCACATCCGAAGGCAACCATCTATCTTTTGGACAAATAAGACTGGTGCACCCCATGAAGACTTGCTTAGTCTAATGAAACCCTTATCTAATAGGTCCTTCAAATCCTTTAGCTCGGCTGGAGCCATTATGTAAGGAGGGATAGATATAGGCTACTTGTCGAGAAGAAGGTCAATACCAAAATCAATTTCCCTCTCGGGAGGAACACCCGATAAATCATCAGGGAATACTTCTGGGTACTCACACACCACCAGAACTGACTGAATAGTCGGGTCTCGGACTCAACATCCTTAACCCTAACCAGATGATACACATAACCCTTGTAAATCATCTTCTTATCCTTAATATAGGAAATAAAATGACCTACAAGCATGTTCGAACTACTCTTCCACTCCAAGACTGACTCACCCGGAAAGCAGAACTCCACTGTACGGGCTCTACAATTAACAGAAGCATAACACGCATACAACCAGTCCATGCCAAGAATAATATCAAAGTCAGTCATGGATAACTCTACATGGTCTGCAGAGATGACTTTATGCAATACATTGATCGGGAACCTTCTATACACCCGCCTAGCTACAACAGAGTCACCAACGGGAGTAGAAACTAAAAATGGTTCTGACAGAATTGCGGGACTAACTCCAAAGATACTAGCAATATAAGGTGTCACAAAAGACAAGGTATCCCCTAGATCTAACAAAGCATAAGCATCAAGGTGAAACACTCGTAACATACCAGTAACCACATCCGGTGAAGTCTCCTCCTCCTGACGTTAGGCGAGGGCATAGAATCTATTTTGGTGATGTCCGCCAACCCTATTAGTAGATGCCCCCTATGGAGCTGAACATGCTGGAGCTGCTGCTGACTTGGTAGTTTGTGCACGACCTCTATCATCATCCTGTCTAGAAAATGGACACGCTCGGCGCATATGGTCGGATCTACCACACCAATAGAAAATATCTAAGTCGAGAAAGCACTCCCTTGCGTGACTCTTACAACACTTTTTGCAGGCTGGAAAGGCGCTCTACCTGCGTGCCCCTATGGTGCCTCGATCCTGAAGCCCTGTTCCTTAATCACCCTTGGGTTTGGATGGAATGCTAGCTGATGACGGTGCTTGAGCTAGTGACCTCTACTGAAACTGAGGGCGATGACCACAGCTGAATCTCTGATGAGTAAACCCATGGCGATCTGTCTGGGACCTTTTGGCCTCTCTCTACCTCGTATGATCCGCCTCCATCTACTGGGCATACAAAACTATCTGAGGGAAATCCATGTCCTGGTGGAGCATAGCGTTCCTGCAATCTTTGTCCAAATAGCCCACCACGCCGTGAACAAATCGGCTCACCCGCGCCCTCTGATCAACCACTAACTGTGGGGCATACTTTGACAAGCGAGTGAACTCGAGAGCATACTATTGTACCATCATCCTCACCTACTTTAGATTTACGAACTCAACTGCCTTCAGCTCCCTCATCTCACGAGGGAAGAATCGATCCAAGAATGCAACATGGAACTCCTCCCAAGTGACCAGGCCTGCTCCGGCCGTCCTGCTATTTTTCCATTGGCGAAACCAGATATGTATGACCCCTTTCAACTAGTATGAGGAAAACTACGCACATTCAACTCCATTCACCCCCATGACTTGGGTGATCTTCATAATCTCATCTATGAACTGATGCAGGTCCTCATCCACTTTTGACCCGAGGAACTCTGGCGGGTTCATTTTCAAGAAATCCCTGACTCGAGCCGCCACTGCATTGCCATTTTACGGAACATAGGAAACTGCCTGTTGATTGACCTAAGCGGTCAAGGCCTACGCAAGCATCTGAATCGCTACCCAAACTCAAGATGGGCAACTGGCTCCAGTGCCTGGTGCTCCTAAACTGGTGGGGCCTGCTGGTGCCCGTTACCGTTGCCATCTTAGTGGCCATCTCCATTTCCATTCCTCCTATCATTCATTCTTTGGGGAGCCATGATTCTGCAATCGTGAATAGCATGAATTAGAAGGATAGAGAGACATTTTATCTCACAACATGGATCATGAAAGAAGGAAACTTTTCCTAAACGTCTCGTAGCCTCTTCGTCATAAGTATGTCGCGCTTTACACCCATGAAAAAGACTCTACTTAACACGGCTTTCAGAAACCCTAGGACACTTCAAACCTATTGCTCTAATACCAGGTTTGTCATGACCCGAACGTAGACCCGGATTGTAACACGAGACAAGGATCCCCAAGAGAGTCCAAATCGACCCATGGCATGAACATTCATCTAACTCCATATCATTAAAGCGGAATACTTAACATAATGATATAGTGGAAGAATAAATGTAACATAACATGATTAGCGGAACGTACTACATACATAACAGTTGATCACTATATATACTCTGAAAGCCTCTATCGTATCAGATGGGTTGATGGAACAACATCCCCAACTAACCTGGAAAAACTGAAAACTAAAAGAAACATATGGTCCTGGGAGGATGAGAACTCACCAAGAAGCTGGATGCTAAACTCTGAGATGGACTACTGACGGTGTTGGATCTGAAGGTCGGAGCCTTTATCATAAAATGATACAATATAGAGTATGCGATCAGTATGTGGAATGTACCGAGTATGAAAGGTAAGTAAAACGGACATTTAAAAATACATAAAAGATCATAAATGATCATAAGAGAGGGACAACATGCTTGTATCATAAATATCATAAGATAACATAA
>JACEIK010003022.1:106817-120362 GCA_018107945.1 Datura stramonium
TGTTGTTTATATTCAGTTATGATCAGTTTGCTTTGCATACTCGGTACCAGTGGTACTGACGCCCGTTTGGGGCACTGCATTACTTGCCTGCAGGTACTCAAAGACGAGGAGCCGATCCCTCGTGATTCTAGCCAGCTCATTGAGTCATCAGCTCCTATCATCCGGAGCTAGACAACTAGAGGTCTACTTCATTTTCTTTTGTTGTACAGTAGAGGTAGGTCGGGGCCCTGTCTCGACCATCTTATCAGTATTCTTAGAGGCTTGTAGATTGTGTATATATATCTCTCTGTGGTTAGTTGTGCCGGTCGTGTGGGGCCGTGCATATGTTTAGCTGTTTAGTGTTGTTCATTGTGTTGGTTGTGTAGGGCCGTATTCAGTTAGTAGTGGTGACCTTGCCGGTCACGTAGATGTTCAGTATTCATTATATTGGGTTAGAGATAACTAGACAGCATGATGGCCTTGTCAACCCACATAGGTTTCCCTATATGAGTATGATTTTGGTTAGCTGATGTTACAGGACAGGTGGTTATAGGCTTAATCGGCCGTAGGCTGTATTTACAGCGGTTATATAGCCCGTTGATTCCATGAATCTGTGTTAGAGCCAGCCAGGCACCATATGTGCTTAGTCTAAGTAGTCTAGCAGTCCAGGTCCTAATAGGGCACCAAGTGCCAGTCATACACCCCAGCGGGGCGTGACAAGATTTTCGGCAAAATTAGAGTCGACGTGCCAAGGTATCTAAAGGCGTTCCTTTCCTTATTTTTCAAGAACGAAACTAAGTTATTGAAAGGATTAATATTCCTTTGTTTTTAAAATCATATTGAGGAATGTATGATCCTGTCCAAAGGGTTGGAAATACTTGGCATAAAGCTTGAATCGTTAAGAATGGTTGAAGCGAACAAATGTGAAGTGAAAGGCGTAATTTTTATACGATTGTTGCTGTAGTTCTAAATTAAGTCTGAAGTCCCCTTAACGTGGGCACTGTGAGCTGGTCCTTTGCAGTATACTATATATGTGATGTTGAATATATGTTAAGATCTGGTCACTTAGTGAAATTGGTAGGAAAAGCTAAGACGACGACATGTAATTGAACTTAAGCTAAGAAGATGATGCTAAGCCGATTGAGGGTAAACGAGCTTATTGAAATGACATTTTAATGATATTGTTAATCCCTGCTATATGTTTATGTTTTAATGTTCTTAAGGTAAAAAGAAGATTTTATGTTTTTCCTCTTTAAAGCTAATCAAGCGGAACGTAGCGAATAAGCTCAGTCAATACATGTTAACGGGGAAAGCGTGGGTAAGTTGTTAATCTTTTTGTGACATTATAAAAAGGGAAGATAAGAGTAAATGTTATCCCTTTTAAGGTAATATGTGAGTAATATGAACTCTGTCCGTAATTGCTTTCTAGAACCTCTGAACGACGTTAAAATATAAGAAAGACGAGGTTTAACAGATAAAGTTGTCAATTAGGCAAAGAGGTAAGTGCGTATAAGAATTGATGGAATAGTGAACATGAGGGTAAAGACTTGAGTGTAGAGTGAATAATTTTTGGCAAAGAAGTTAAGAAGAATAAGGAAAGTAGAGCTAAATATTGTTAAAATTAGACAATACGGGTTACGACTGTGAACGAGGTAGGAAAAACAACTAGGAAGATTAACCCTATTCTAAAGACGTTTAACAAAAGAGTTATAAATTAAGTTGTTTATGTCCAATATGTGTTTCTTTGATGAATAACCACTAAAGTGTTAACCTTATATGAAATAATTAGAGTTGAACGTCTGCAAAAATAGTAACTTAAGTTTAGAAGCTCTCTGCTACACCACTAAATGATTATGTTAAGTTAGCTATTCTAAGTGTTGAAATTTTCTACCATGTCTGAAAAGGGTAATCCTAGGATCTTCTATGTCACTTATGATTATGTAAGCTTTCTTAAGCTCCGCAGATAATTGTAAAGTTATGTAAGTCAATCCAGCATCACCCGAATTACGATAATATTTATTTATTTGCCTATAAGGAATCGCTTAGAGATTTACTCACGAGTTCTTAAGTTATAGAGCTCCAAGTCTCAGATCCTTAAGTTATGTCTTTACGTCTCTAATTTATGTTAAAACGTGCCAGATGATCTAAGAAGTTTTTGAGAGATCATATTTCGAGAATTATGCTAATGTCTCGGTCAAGTATATGATGTTGCATACAAGTATAAGAAATCAAGTCTTTATATGTCTTTCCAATAAGAAGTCTTAATGTATATAATTTTAATGTTATAACATACAGTTGAATTCTTTCAGTTATATTCAAGTCATGCCTCTTTATGTTCAGCTCTTGTTGAGTTATCAGTTGAATTTCCTAAATTCAGAGGAGAGATTCTCCCATATACCAATGTTCCTAATGTCTAAATAAGTATACGTGAAGGCTATGATAATGATCAGTTAAGCTTAGAACATTGAAATCCAGGAAATCTCCTAGAGGTCACCCAGTTAACTAAATACAAGTTACACATTATATAGAAGTCTCATACGTTTTATGCCTGTATTTCAGTTCTCAGCTCTATGTTGACAAATAACTCCAAGTTCCTAGTTATAATTTCCATGTTTTTCCTGCAAATAAGTCAAATATATGTGCTTATCTACATGATAAATTTGACAATGAAATTCCAATGTATAGTTGTCAATACAGGTAAAGGAACCACCTGGTAGGCAGTATATATTTGTAGTTCCCAGATGTTAAAGAATTGTGTAGAAATGAGCTCTATGTGTTTCTATCCAAGTAATATGTTAAATTGGTAGGATTATTTGTAGGACATTGTTTGTAAGCCTACAAAAGTTCTTATGTTGTCTAAACCTGTTGAAGGTCCTTCAAGTAACTAAGTCGACATGTTCATGTATAATTTGACGACTTTACATGATATATATGTGCATTTTCTAGCTTTACATGATATGGGTGCTTACTTGCATTTATGGGTTACGAAAGAGGCCTATTCTGGCCACAAATTTAACATTTGTCATTTATATTCCATACGTGTTAAATTGACTCAATATAATCCATATCGACCCTATTTATGATTATGATTGAGAATTATTTTTATTTTACACCGATGTGGTACATCAGCTGGAGATATTTTTATTTTACCCTGGTGTCGTACATCGGCTGGAGATATTTTTATATTACCCCGGTGTGGTACATTAACTGGAGATATTTTTAGTTTACCCCGATGTGGTACATCGGCGGGAGATATTTTTATTTTACCCTAGTGTGGTACATCGGCTAGAGATATTTTTATTTTATCCCAGTGTGGTACATCGGTTGGAGATATTATTATTTCACCCCAGTGTGGTACATCGGCTGGAGATATTTTTATTTTACCCTGGTGTGATACATCAGATGAATATATTTTTATTTTTCCTTGGTATGGTACATCGATTGGACGAATTTTATATATGGATTTATGGTTAGCTGGTTGCTGTCATTACAGTTGTAGTTTTTCTTGTGCATTACTTGGTTGCATTTGCACTTAAGTATTGACTTATTGTCAGGTTTCAGTTTCCAAGATTCCAGGTTTTTACTATTCCTTATTTCTGGCTCAGTTATCATTTATATCATACATGTTTATAGTTTCTTCCTTCCATACCAGTACATTTCATTCGTACTGACGTCCCTTCGCCTGGGGACCTGTGTTCGTGTCGAAGGTGCAAGTAGAGGTCGGGATTGCCAGTTGCAGTAGAAGATTGTGAGATTAGTGGATGTGTTGGTATGCTCATTTCTTTCTGGAGCTAAGACTGGTTTTGTTTTAGTTAGAGTTTTGAGATGTAGTTATAGGTATGTCGGAGCCCTGTTCTGACCATCATTCAGTTTACTCTTTAGAGGCTTTGTGGACTTAGTGTGTATAATGGTATTCAGTTTGTGGCCTTGTCGGCTCTTTGTTGTTTAGTTTAGCATACTCATAGCCTTGTTTGTATTTCAGTTGTTTACCCTGTATTTTTGAAACATTATGGTTCTAGTTTGTGCTCCAGTTGATTGTGCAGGTGGCCTGGACGGCCTAAGTGTTACAGTTACAAATGTCATATATCCAGCTTCCCAGTCAGTCAGGAATGCGGACCCAGTTGCGCCCTCCCCCCAGTTATGGGGCGTGACAGACCAGGGCCCAGCTTCTAGTTTAGCATCTCCATCAGCATGCCCTGCTCAGTAGGGGGCATCTACTAGTGCGAAAGGTGGTCAGCGCCAGAACAGATTCTATGCCTTAGCATCCCTTCAGGAGCAGGAGGTCATCCCAGATGTAGTCACTGGGAGGCGAAAATCCATGATTATCCATCCGACCATCTGATAAATCGAAGTAGAGAAAATAAGGGCAAGCCTATGGTATCTGATACATAGTACTTGAAACTTTTTTGTAAGAGTGAGCGCCTTGCTTTTTAGTGTCAAATATTTCATGGGAATAAACAAGCAAGGCGCTTACTCTCACAAAAAAGTTTCAAGTACTATGTATCAAATACCATAGGTTTGCCCTTATTTTCTCTACTTCGGTTTATCAGATGGTTGGATTAGGATCACTATAGGACGTGCTATGGCTCGTAATGTAGGATTTAGGGCTCTACATGATTAATATGAAAGATTTATAAGTGACTATCCCTTCCTTGGCACTACATTCATTAGCTACACCATTCACCTATTTCACCCTTTATGTTTTCCATTCCTTTTCTTCCCTTTTCACCTCTTTTATGTACATTTGTATTGGTGTGGTGTATTTTTAACTTTTTCCAACAATTTTTTTGAATTTTCTTTTTCAAGATTTTCAATTTTTTTTCATGTCTCTTTTTTTTCACACCACACCTTATTTTTAACATTTTCTCTTCTCTTTCCCTTTTTCTCGTTCCCACCATTTATGCACCCCTACTCTAGTCACCCTCAACTTAGGCATTTTTTCTATGTTGAGGTTTACAATATCTAAGGAAGGACCAGGGCCAAAACAGGTTCATTATAAACAAATGAGTAAGGCTAATCGGTTCATAAAAAAATGGTATATTAAAGTATCAAAATTGAGATCAATGGAATCATATGGTATTGGTAGGGTTATTTAGGCTAGAAGTGAACTTAACAAAAAGGCCTATGATCATATCCTAACTAACCATCCTTAGCCTATGCAAAGACCAACCAGGCAAGTTCTAGATCTTCAACACAATATCGAACTAAGTATTACACCTCACTCACTCATGGTACATGACTTATATTCACCTCTCCTATCTTGTTTACACATGGCATAACAAGACTTCTCATGCTAATAAACTAAATGACATCAAAAGATTCACAAAAATCATGCATGCAGTCACAAATACATAGCTATTGCATCAAAATATTTTAAACAAGGTTAATTTTTTCAAAAATCACAACTTGTGCATTTTCATTGGCTGAGTACTCCTAAGTTATTTCCTAATTAACCAAAAATCACAATATAAGAAATAAAAATCCTAAACATGTTGGTTCTACTAGATAGCATGTCCAAGGGAAAAGAAACACGACAAGAAAAACCCTTGGATGAATCAAAAATCACAAGTACACCCCCTCCCTTTTTTGAAAATTAAGCTTTATCCCCAAAGAATTCACTACAAGAACATAGGGAAGGGAACATACCTGTGGCACTCTAGGCGCTACTGTCGTCCTGCAAACGAGGTACCTCCGCTGCAATTATGGCAGTAGCGGTGGCCGGAGCACTCAATGAAGTATCCGTAGGAGGAGCGGTTACCCCCTCAGTAGTCTTGGCCTCTTCTATGGCCTCAGTGTCAATCAGGGTTGAAGGTGGCTCACTAGAAGGGTCACGACCACTGGAAAGATTGCGCTAGCCATGGTGGAGCTACCTACTCCTCTAGCTCGCTCCTGAAGCTCTAACATATGTGAGTTAGGGGTCTGCAGGCTCTCCGCTCTTGCCCGCTTGTGCTCTTTCCTTTCCTTTTTCCTCTTCTTCCTTAGACTCTCCTCTCCAATAACTTCAGAAGGTATTTTATTTCCCTTATCTGCAGCAACTAACGTCAGCTCTCATTATGCTGCCAAATCAATCTCCTCACCGAGCTCAGCATCGAGGTCTGGAAGAGTGGGGGTTGCTATGACTGCCGGTTGTCATGATGACGACTCGACTACTTGGCTTCGAAGAGCCCCCAACTCCTCACGGAGATTGCTGGTGTTTGTTTGCTTTTCCATCCACATATTGACTCAGCTATCAAATCCATCCAAGCGAGCATGTAGAGCCTGAGTTATTGTATCTATCTCCTCCTTGACCCATGGATTTAGTTTTCCTTCTTAGCTTGAATTTTTCGTTTAGCCATGGTGAATCATTTGGCCAGTTTCTAGAGGAAGTCATGAGGCACTAAAACTTGCCTTGCTGGAGTCTGAGTCTATAGGCTAGGTTATGGTGTAGCTTAGGTTTTAGGAGCTAACTCTGAATGACCGACATCTGTAGCTGGTGTCTTGCTCTACTCCTGTAAGGTGGGGGCATTCACCTATGCGCCCCCTGCTGGCTTGACTGATGGAATTATGGTGGGAATTCTAGCTCAGCTTACCAGGTTCCTCTCATCCCAGATAAGGCCGATGTCTGCAATCCTTTGGCCTCCGATCAGTCGTTCCACATTTCGTTGTATGTGCACCCCTGCCTCTGTGCATAGTCTGAATACAAGACTCGGGAATGGGATGGTAATGCTCACTCCCACCGCCCGGTCTCATATCTCCTCTGAGATAATCATCGGAATGTTGATAGGATAACGAAACATAAGGCATGCCACCAAAGATGCTCTGTCAGCACTCAATGTGTTGTCATTGACCATGGGTGCTAATTGGTGGCGTACTAGTGTCCAACAAGATTTTGCTATGAAATTGAGCGAGTCCTTTGTTACCTGCATTCCACCAGTAACCTATTCCGCTTCTTATTTATTTTCAACAATCACCCCTGCTAACCATTGCAACTGCCTCAGCCTTTCCTGCAAGCCCAAATTCCTGATCAGCTTCATTGCCTTCACCCTATAGTCATACTCAGGCATCATCCGTGTACGCACGAACTGTGGTCCATACAGAACCTAAGAGATGGTCTACTTTGATATGTCTACCTCTCATCCTCAAACCATCACACTCTCCATTCGGAGCTGGACTTTTCTTTTTTGCCCCTCCTTATCCTTTTGCTCCATGGTGGCCAAGTAGTTATCTTAGAACTCCCTGACCAATTCTACGGTATACTGAGCTGGAGTCTTCGCCTTCCACTCGAAACCATAGAAGCTGAATATCTGTTTCATCTCCTCAACTTCATTCAGTGAGTTTGTGAGGATCTGCGGTTCTTCATGGATGCTCCACCTTGGCTTGTTTTGGTAGTGAGAGAAATACCTTGCTCATAAATCTCTCTAGCTCCCAGCACTCTCCACCGGACTGTGTGGTTCTCTATTGATGGGTTCTATACTTGTGCAGCATTAGGGGCCTCCTCCTCTAATTCATTTCTACCACTTACCTAACCTGATTGGGTCTCCTCAGACCCTTCTTTTGCATTTGAGTCTTTTCCTAACTCATGATTACTTTCTCTAGCTCCCTCCTCAGATTGGGGAGCTTGGGCAAATGTGGTAGTAGTTGCTTCAGCTTGTGATTTTTCTTTTGCCCTAGTGATTTTGGTTCCATTAGTTTCTAAAGTATCTACCTTGAAATCCTCAACCGAACCACTAGGGGAGTTACCTTCTTGCCTAGCCTCGAACTCGGATGTTTCATTAAGTAATGTTCTCTGAGTTGTTGCTTTGGATACTTTTTGCTTCATTTTCATTGTTCCTGTAGAGAATAAAGCTAGAATTCCATATTTGAGAAAAAAGAACTAGAAAAGAACATTTTCAAATTCTTAACATGGGTCAACAGTACGGGTCATACCCTTAAGGTAGAATCGTATGAAGGCCCAAAAACTCCTCATGCATATTACGGCTCACAGGTATGAATCGTACCACGAAGGTATGACCTGTACCTTGAGTCATCTGATGAAACCCCATCACTACCATTTTCTCTGTATTTTTCCATGACTCGAGGTACGACCCATAGGTCGATTCCACAAGTCGTAGGAAGGACTCTTCTACCTCATTTGGATTGACCCTGTTCAGGTCTTGGGTACGAACGCACAGTATGACTCGTAGTGACAAACCATGAACCGTACTATGTTTCATACCACTTTTTTGACTTATTCAATTTTGCTTAGTTTTCATAGATTCTCTTCACAATTTGGGTACTCAGATTTCCCCAGGTCTAGGCATATCATTCAATCAATTAACCACTACTCATCCCTCCCCTTTTTAATCACTATCCATAACTCAAATTCGAAAGGCTTCAATTCACAAGTTTATTCCAATAAAAATATAATGCTTTCCCAGTCGTTCGTGGTTTATTAACATCCCTGATCATTGTATCTTCTAGATTTTTCAAGCAAAAAAATACTCACAGGGGTTTTGACAGTGATAACTTCAACCAAGTTAAGATTTTCGATATTCAATGCCTTACTTTTTGCTTTTTTCTTCAACTGGTAATCACAAATATGGGTTGAGATGTACTTAATTTGAGCAAGAAATTGCTCGTAGATTCCTTGCTTTTGAGTCACGGGTGTGAGGGTTTGGTAGGTAGGGTTCGTAGTTTTGATTTTGTTTGCGTGGGAAGAAGGATCGTGTGAGGTCTTCGATTTAAAATAGGAAAAGGTGTGAAAACCTTGGTTAAGTAGGGTAATTTTAAAAATTTTGAACCATCACGACTCTTACCATGAGTCATAGAAAGGATGTACGACTTGTCCCTTAGACCCGTAAGTCAGAGTTTTGAAAACTTACCTCGGGACCTACGAGTATATCCTACGACTCGTACAAGGTGGGTACGATTAGTGTGATGACTCGTAGTTCGTTGCTTTTGAATTACATCTCTAAACCTCACCACGCCTCCTACTATAGCTCGTAAGATGCTGTCACGAGTCGCTGCTTCAGCTTGTGCTTTTTCTTTTGCCCTAGTGATTCTGGTTCCATTAGTATCTAAAGTATCTACCTGGTAATCGTCAACCGAACCACTAGGGGAGTTACCTACTTGCCTAGCCTCGAACTCGGATGTTTCATTAAGTAATGTTCTCTGAGTTTATTCTTTGGATACTTTTTGCTTCATTGTCATTGTTCCTATAGAGAAGAAAGTTAGAATTCCATATTTGAGAAAAAAGAACTAGAAAATAACAATTTAAAATTCTTAACACGGGTCGACGGTACGGGTCATACCCTTAAGGTAGAATCGTATGAAGGCCCAAAAACTCTGTATGCGTACGATCCATAGATTGATTCCACGAGTCGTAGGAAGGATTCATCTACTTCATTTGGATTGACCCTGTTCAGGTCTTCGGTACGAACACACAGTATGACTCATAGCGACAAACCATGAACCGTGTTCTGTTTCATACCACTTTTTTGACTTATTCAATTTTGTTTAGTTTGCAGGGATTCTCTTCACAATTTGGATACTCATATTTCACTAGGTCTAGGCATATCATTCAATCAATTAACCACTACTCATCCCTCCCCTTTTTAATTACTACCCGTAACTCAAATTCGAAAGGCTTCAATACAAAATTTTATTCCAACAAACATATAATGCTTTCCCAGTCGTTCTTGGTTTGATAACATCCCTTATCATTGTATATTTCATATTTTTTGAGCAAAAACCACTACTCACAGGGGTTTTGACAGGGATAACTTCAACCAAGTTAAGATTTTCGATATTCAATGCCTTACTTACTTGTTGCTTCTTTCTTCGACTGGTAATCAAAATGTGGGTTGAGATGCACTTAATTTGAGCAAGAAATTGCTCATAGATTCCTTTCTTTTGAGTCAAGGGTGTGAGGGTTTTGTAGGTAGGGTTTGTATTTTTGATTTTGTTTGCATGGGAAGAAGGATCGTGTGAGGTCTTCGGTTTAAAATAGTAAAATATGTGAAAATCTTAGTTGAGTAGGGTAATTTTAAAAAATTTGACCCATCATGACTTAAACCATGAGTCATAGAAAGGATGTATGACTCATCCCTTAGACCCGTAAGTCAGAGTTTTGAAAACTTACTTGGGGACCTACGAGTATATCCTACGACTCGTACAAGGTGGATACGGTTCGTATGATGACTCGTAGGTCATTGCTTTTGAATTACATCTCTGAACCTCACCACGCCTCCTACTACAGCTCATAGGATGCTGTCATGAGTCGTATTGAGAGCTATAGCAGCTGCTTTTTCAGCAGTTTTTCTACCTCGTATTTTTGTTTTCCCTACACACTGAGCACACATTAGTTCAATAACTTGGGTTACCTCCCAAGAAGCGCTTGATTTAAAATTTTGGCATGACGCAAGTGGCCTGATTACTTAGATTTCACCAAGACATGACTTGGATTTCCTCCCAAAAAGCGTCTGATTTAACATCGTGGCACGACACAAGTGTCTTGACTACTTAGAATTCGTCAAGTGACTCATATTCATCCTCTAGTGCTGAGATTACACTGTATTCCTTGGGTTGCTGCATTGTCTGGTAGATGTTGAAAGTGACCTCTTCTTTGTTTAGTCTAAACTTCAGCTGGCTAGCCTCCACATCTACTAAGGCCCTCCCATTCGCAAGGAATGGTCTCCCAGAATGATGGGGACCTCATAATCAACATCACAATCCAAAATCATGAAGTCTGCTGGGAATATGAATTTTTCCACCTTAACTAGTACGTCAAACAAGATTCCCACTGGCTTTTTCACAGTCTTATCAGCCATCAGTAGCCGCATAGAGGTTGGTGTGGGGGCTCCTAAGCCTAATTTCTTGAATACTTCCAAGGGCATCAGGTTAATGCTTGCTCCCACATTACAAAGTTTCCTTGCGAACTCGAAATTGCAATAGTGCATGGTATAGTGAAAGCACCTGGGTCTTCCTTCTTTTGAGCCAAGACCTGTGTAGCTATGGCACTACAGTGATGTACATTGTCTACTAGCTCATAGCTTAGGGACATCTTCTTCGTCACCAAGTCCTTCATAAACTTAGCATATCTCGGCATTTGATCCAATGCCTTTACCAATGGTATATTCACATATAGTTTCTTAAGCATCGAAAGGAATTTCTGGAACTTACCATTTTTCACCTTTATCTTCATTCTTTGAAGGAACCGTGGTGGTGGTCGGGGAATAGATCTATTCACTTGAGTTGTTCCTTGATCAATGTTAGGTTCTTTCTCCTCTATCGAGACCTCTAGCAACTTAACACTCTCCATCTCAGCACTCTTATCACTTTCCTCAATAATTCTCTCTTTCTTCCGTTCAACTACAACCGCAAAAGGGGGGTCAACTGTGGTATTACCACTCCTAGTCATTATCACCATGTAGTGGCCATCATTCTTTGGGTTTTGGATGATGTTGCTAGGCAGTGTACCCTTTTGTCTAGGGTTCAGTGATGCTGACAGTTTCCCAAACTGCTGCTTAATTTTCTTGATAGCGGTTGCATGAGATTCAACTCTCTGACCTATACATGATATGTCACCATGGATCTCCTTCAATTGCTAATTGGTGGACCTCACCATTTTTAGCGTCTCGGCCATCATGCTCTCTAACATTGGTTGCCCTGCCTCCCCCTGTCATGCATTGGGAGGCATATAAACTCCACCCCCATCATTGTGGTAACCATCGTTTCTTCTCCATTCTCCATCCAATCAAAATCGCGACTCCTGCCTCTGTACCTATTTTGGTTGTATTTGTCTCTATATTGCTTTCGACCTTGATTTCCAAAATATTGGTGCCAATTGTCTTGTCCAGACGCTTGGGCATTGGCTCGGAAACCTGCCACTTGGTTGTCCAGGAAATTTGCCTCTTCCTCGAAATCAGAGTAATCAACTCTCGGCTCCATTCCTTGTGTCCCCACTGCATTTACCTTTTTGGCTCCTACTCCCATCTTGTGCTTTGTAAGCAAATCCAATGATGTGCTCATGCGAGCCAACTCTTGGTCGCATTCATCTTCTTTCCTACGTTGGTCTGCAATCAAACCAACAGCATATGTACCGACCGCTGCATCTGCCTTCCAGGTGTGTCATGCTCTGTCTTAGTCACCCTGTCAAGGATAGTAACAACTTTCTCCTAGGTGTGACTCATTAATGCTCAAATGAACCACTTGTCCGCTCTAATGAATCCCCAAATGAAGGGAACGCTCCCAAGTGACAAATTGTCGAACCCGATAAAGATAGTCAATACATGGCTATTATTACTAGGAGTGGTAAATTGGTTGGAGATGAAAGAATGAATCCTAAGAAGGTTAATTCTCCCAAATCAAATGAAGAAAATAAATTCGATAAGATGCCAAAGAGACCAAGAAATGGTGAAAAGAGTGAAGAGGAAGGTGAGGGGAAGGATGATGAAATTCCCTCACATGTTGATGAATATGAGGTGGGAATGAAGGCCTCAAATTATGGCAAGGTTGAAGCAAGAGATCCACCCCTTATCCACAATGGTTGGCTAAGAAAAAGAAGGACGATCAGTTCAGCAAATTCATTGACATGTTCAGCAAATTGTCTATAAATATACCATTAGTGTATGCCCTTCTCCAAATGCCAGGATATGCTAAATTCATGAAGGACTTTCTAAAACAGAACAAGGTGGTTGATGTATGTAGTGGGGAGACGACTCATCATTGAAGTGCAATCATGCTGAGCAATCTTGCCCCCAAGCGGGAAGACCCAGGAGCGTTCACAATCCCTTGTACAATTGGGATATGTATGTTTAAGAATGCTCTATGCGATCTTAGTGTAAGCATAAATCTAATGCCCCTCATCATTTTCAAGAAGTTGGAACTTGGAAGCACCAAACCGACATCAATGAGGTTGCTAATGGTGGATCGTTCCATAAAGAAGCCTATGGGAGTATTAGCAGATGTTTTGGTGAGAGTGGATAAATTCGTCCTACCAGCTAATTTTATAGTCCTTGATTGTGAAGAGGATGTGAAGGTACTGATTAATTTGGGGAGACCATTTCTCGCCACAGAGAGATCTTTGGCTGATGTGGAGCTAAGGGAGCTCAAGTTCAGAGTTTGATGTGAAGAAGTCACCTTCAAGGCGTGTCCGTCAGCTGAAACTCCCACTGAATCCAAGGTGATCGGGGTGTTGCAGAAGAAGATGAGGATAGAGGAATTGAGATGGAGGAGACGGAGTCGGAGGATGATCCGTCGAAGAAAAATTACTAAATAAGAGCTACATCATGCCACGACATTAATTAAGACCCTTCTTGGGAGACCACTCAAGTTTCTTATTTGAGAGTTTTACTGTCTTGGTTGTTTTTGTTTTTGTAGGACTAATGAAGTGAGGAGAAAAGAGGGAAAGCACCACAATAATGAAGGTAATGCACTGGACTGGCAAATAGCCGATCCAAAAACACAAATCGCCACCTCATGATACAAGAAGGCAGAAAGCTGGGAACATGAGCAATTGACTGGAAAACACACCGGCGAACAATTGATACAGAAACGTGTACCGCCGGTCAATTTCCGGTACAACAAAGATTACCGAAAGCATTGGGG
>JACEIK010003022.1:126296-146157 GCA_018107945.1 Datura stramonium
CGACAATCCGGTTCTTAAAAAGAGCCACTATATTACTTGCACGACCCGTACACTTGTGGACGCGCTCGATGTGAAAAAGAGTCGTCAAATTATTGGCACTTGATGCGGGCTACGTCAAGTCACCCTAATTTAAAAAATATTCCTTTAGGCTTCCCATTTTCCTTTTTTACCATTTTCCCACAAACCTTTTTGTCTTCCCAATACCTTAGCTTTCCACATTCCCATAACTCCCTCTTTTACACTTCCTACACACTTAACTAACCATTACTACCCCACCTTCTCCTCAACCAATCACTATCACCCACCCCCTATAAAACCTCTCCCTTTCTTCACGAGAATTCTCACTACACTCACATTCTCCCTCTCTACGACACAAGCCTCCACAACTACCATTGTTGAACGTTGCTAAGCTCCCACAAGCTATTATTTGCAAAAATCTTTCCTAAAGTGTGGTAATGTATCCTTGTCTCTTTTATTTTCTCATCAATGGCACATTAATTACGTTTTCATGTGGCTTCGGCATGCCTTCCCTTCCTTTTTACTGCCTTTCCTTCCCATTAGATTCATGGTTGATGATCTATTTATTGAAATGTATGGGGGATAGAATTGTATGGATGAAATGGGTGTGGGATCGGTGTTATATTTGTGTGGATTTGAATGGGTGAAGTCTGACTAACCCAACTAAATTGAAATTCCATGCTTTGTCCAATGATAGATTGGGTGACACCATTCTTAAGGGTAAATCGTTATTTGAGTCCTTTTTATGTGTAGAGTTGATATTTCACTAAGATGTGTGTGAGTGTTTATAAATGGACACCATTGAAATGTTTGGAATTGATTTGGGGTTGACAACATACGGTGATTTTCCGATAGGGTTCGGCGAAACGCTAATGAAATGTCGGTCTAATTTATAGTTGGCTTCAGGCCACTGCTTGGATCTTGTGTTGCATCAGTGGTTCATAGATGGGTACCAGTGACACGCCGCCTTGTTTCCAATATACTCTTGGTCTTCTAACTCTTCTGCTTCACATTGGCAAGTCAGCGGTGGTCCACGGATTCCTTCTGTGACTCGCTGATGCTACTGGTTCTTTAGATGATGGTTTTTCATATTTACTTCTCATTTCACCTTTAGAATAGCTTTAAATATTTTAGTTAAATTACATTGTGTCTGTCACTAACACCATGTTTTAAGAAATATCATGCCTTCATCTAGGAACACCGGAAAGGTCAAGGCCCCCGCATCATCCACCAACAAGGGAAAGGGCAAAGCCAAGGCCTCCGCACCATATGAAAACTCTAAGGAGGTCAACATAATCTGTTTGCCAAACATGAAGTAGCACTATGTCATATGCCAGGGCCGGTCTATAACTGTAGAGAAGTGATTTGATCAAGTGGGCTTGCATAGTGATCTTCCCAACATCACCGCTCAATTCATAGATAGGCAATGGCATGTTTTTGCTAATCCTTTCCCGTCCTACTACCCCAGCCTGGTACCAAAGTTCTATGCTTCCTACCAAGCTAGGAAGGATAGCATGAAACACATAGGCAAAGTTGATGACTTCCCATGCCTACCATCGGTCATGATAAGGGGAGTAGAATTAGACATCACTCCAACTTCCATCAACTACTTGTTTTGGGAAGATGAGCTTGACTCTAGCTCGAAGTACATGGCCCGGGTGGCGGACATGAAGGACCAATTTTATGGGTGGCGGACATGAAGGACCAATTTTCCTAAATAGACCCAGTCATCATCGCTAATACACCTCTGTGGTCATCCATGGGTGGCAAAATCTCTCTCCATGATCTGAAGTTTGAGGCAAAGTTATAGTTGGATTTTATCTGTGGTTGCATCATTCCTTCCAAAAACAAGCAAAGGGTCAGCTTGGAAACAACAATTCTCATCACCTGCATCATGTCTGGAGTCTAACTTTGTGGAGATTGTGGCCCAACAAATGAAACGGAGGACATGAAAAGCTAGTATTTCCATGCCATATGTTGTGCTTACAAGCTGGAGTGCCTTTGTTCCCGGATGAAACCCTTGTCACTGCTTCAGGAGTTATCTCCATAGACCAGGAAAGAGATGCTGAGGCACTCACAATTAAGAGGAAAAGACTGCAAGCTTTTGGGTTGGTTGAGGAATCACTATCCCATGGGTCGGACCACTCACCGCATCCCCTCGGATTTGAACATGCCCCATCACGAAGCGTTAGGCCAAGCTTTAGGTGACATGCCTCTTTGTAGAGCATCTGCCCCTCCTACATCCTCCCTATCAAATGGTCTCCACAAACTTTTGGAAATGAACAACTCTCATGAGAGCGAACTCCAAAGATTGGCTAAGAGTCTCCCTACACTCATTGCTCAAATAGTGAAGAAGGAGCTCAAATCTATGTACGAGAGAATCACTAGATTGTGCAAACAGGTGGATGTAGTTGAGGGTCCTTTCACCTCTCTCCGAACCGAAGTGTAGGAATGGAAAAGTTGGACATCAATAGAGGTGCTTGACATGAGTGCCCTTGACACTGCAATGGCTGCTCCTTCCACAGTTTGGGGCCCCATTGATGATTTGTTCGAGGGCTTGGGGGATGATTTTGATGATCTAGGTGAGGCCGGTGGTGATGGTGTAGGTGATGCAGCTGATGATAATGAGGAGGAATGACCCGCTCAGGGAGTCTCTTGCCCCTTTCCATTTTGTATGCATATATTGGGGAAAATATATTTTCTTAAATGAGGAGATAGATGAGTGTTTGTTTGTTCGGGGGGTCTCATTGATGTTTTTGGAATTGAATTGATATAGCCTTTGCCGGGCTTTTATTTGTTTTATTTGTTAACGATTTCCCTTGTCGAGCTTGTTATTGTAATGAGAATGAATGGCATGATTGAGTTCTTGAATGTTGATATGTTAGTGATAAAAAGGGGTTTTGCTTTGAATTTATAAATTCTTCATGCATGACCCGAGTGTTTTTGTTTTCTTGTTCGCCTTTGTAAATTGTAGGTTAGGAATCAAAACTCTGTGGATTTTTTTTATACCATGGTTCTTTCCCAAGGAGCATTCATTTGTTGTCTTTTTCTTTTCTTTGTCAAACTGAGTTGGCAATTTCCGATGATAGACTGTCAGGCGACTCTTTTAAGGGAAAATGCCATATCATTTTTTAGTCTTTTATGGAGCTTTTTTAAGAGGCACCAATAGAAAAACATTTTGAAATGGAGTTTTAGAATGTGGTATGAAAAATAAAAAAAATAATGAGGAGAAGTCTGAATCAAGAACATAACACTCTTCGTCATACTTTGTAGATTCCTTGCTTGACTTATGCATTTGCATGTTTTGATGTCTTAAAGCAAGATTTTGTGTGGACAATGACTTTTTGTGGTCTCTTTAGGAGTGATGCCTAGTGTGGTAAGGACTTTTGTGAATACCATGCACATCTTCTTGTCTAGAACTTACCCCAAGTGTGACTCAAGGTGAAATCATAGATGTAGTTGCATTTAGAACATGATCTTAGGCTTCCTTTTTAAAGTCACTTCGCCCAAAATAACCTCCTTGGACATCTTCTGTTGATAGACAATGTTTGAGCCTCAGACCCTTTCGTGGAAACTAAATTACAAGCCTAATGTCCATTTTAATCCTTTTCTTTGGCACCCATCCTCCCTAAATGCTAGTAATAAAATAATGAAAAATGGGGGCTTCAAGCCAATGAATTGGGGAACAATAAGGAAATGAATGTGAGATGAGGCAAAAGCCTAAGTTTGGGGGTTTGCAAGAGGAAGGGGAAAGTGATAACTTCAATGTGAGGTAGCACCAAAAATTGTGATTAAATGAATGAATCATTGGGTTGAAAGACCTCGAATCATCATAAAAGAAAAGAATGGTAAAAAGGAGCTATATCTTGCATACAAAATGCTAATTGTGGAATTCATGGGTGTTAAAAGGGTGGTTGGTGTTACACAAATGATGAAAATAATGAACAAGGAGAAATAAGGTGGAGTAATTTCAATAAGATATTGTAATACCCCAGAAGTGCCTAAGAGTAGACCCCAAATTTAAGAATTTAAAACTGATAAAAGCTGGAAAAAAGTTGCAGGACGAGAGGTTGTAACGACTCGTGGTTGGAAACCACGAACCATTGTTGTCAGTCATGGTTTCAGAAATCCAGGTGGCAGTGTAATCCACGACCGATGTAATGACTCGTTGTCAGAAATAATGAGCCGTCGTTTGCAATCATCGTGCGAGGAGGACATCAGCAATTAGGGATGTAACGGGTCACCCCACGACCCGTTGTGAGCTATGATGGACCGTTGTCACAGTCGTGGTTTGAGTAGTGAATTTTTCCAGTAGGTCTAATGGAAGGTAACCACGACTCATTGGATGGTGCAATGAGTCATGGTGAGGCTCATTGTAAGGTAAGGACCAAAGTGGCAGGAGGAAACAACGGATGGAGTAATGACCCATTGTGAGCAGGGATGGCTCATCCTGTCGAGTCGTGGAAACAAATTCGAGATCTGGAATTTCGGCAGTTTAAACAACGGGTGGTTACCACGAGTCATGGTAAGGACCAATCACTCGCGGTAAGGGTCGTGGTATCTGATCGAGCAAATTTTCAAATTTTTCTTAGGGGCAGTTTGGTAAAATCCCACGCTTCCAGATTTAAAGTGATGTCGTTTTGGGTATTAATTGGGGCGTTTTTAAGGGTTTTCATGCCTAAACCTTCATTTTTCTCAACTCTTCTCCTTCTCCTATCAATATCAAGTTTTCCCTCAAGATTTTCATCAAAGCTTCAAGGTGCAATTTCAAGTGAAATTTATCCTACCAGGTATGTGGGTCTTTCAACAAGGATATTCTTTCATCCTTGTATCCCAAAAGTATTTTTATTAAAAACCCGATTTCAATAAATCTAGAAAAGCATGATCTAGGGTTTGTGTGTGGGTAAATTTCTTTTATATTCTTCATAAATGTTGAATATCCACTGTGATTATGAAATTATTGTGATATAAATAATGGGTTGTCTTGAATTGTGAAATACAAATTGGGAATCCAAGAATATAGCATGTTTGTCATAAGTTGGCTCGAATAGTGAATGGGACTTGTTGATTGTTCACTTAATTTTATGGTAGTAGTTCATATCCATATTTAAATCATGTGAAGTTTGTATGATCATCCCTAATAACTCGATTTATGATATTGATGAATATGCTGAGATGAGTTTGGGGTTATGATCTTGAGAAATTGAAAGTAAATCTTGTATTATTTCTATGTTTTCGATTGAATTGATTAGGTATGAGGTGAATTTATGAAGGTGGTTAATTATTGCATACTTCTCGTGAATTGAAGTAAATCATGAAATGGACTTGTGAAATAAAAATGAATGTTCTTTCCATGGTTCATTGTAAATAATGATGTATGAGTTAAATGTACAAGTTGCTTGTGAATCTAAATAAATGAAGCCATGCATCTTTGATAAAGTATGAGTTGAATCTGTAAATCAGGCATGACCTTTTGATACATATTGAATGAGGTTAATTCGAAATTGAGATGTCAACGGAGTAATGCTTAATGTGAATCTATAGCATGCTCGTCTGTGTGAGATGTTAAAGCTAATAATGAATTGGTTCTGTGATTGCGAATCATGATGATAAAGCCTGTGACTAATATGTCAACTTGTTGAGCTTGTGCCTAATAGAAGGTAGCTCTAATCCTTTCAAAATGAATATTGCATGATGAAAGTAGGGAATGTTCTTGTCTCTGATTAGTTGTAGTAATTTAGAGTAGCCCTAGTCAGTCGGGACTCACATCCCAGTTGGTCGGGACTCACATCCCTAGATACTAGTTGGGCATGTTTTATTTTATTCTGTCGGGACTAACATCCCTAGCCAATTAGTGACTCTCTATATCAGAGCATCTTTCTCCCTTTGACAGTTAGGGACTCCCCCTTGGATAGTCAGGTACCCTCTTGATATCAGTCACGGCATTACACCTCTATATTATTTTGGATTATTACTTTTGCGCATCAGCTGATCTTATAATAATGCACGTACTTATGATGTGGTTATGATGATATGAATATGTGAATCTCATATAAGGTTGTCGTATCTCATGTTAGTTACATTACTATTAATGTGCTTTTATATTACTTCCTTCTTGTATATATATTTATGAGTTAGTTAATTACGTTTCCTGCATACTCAATACATTCCAAGTACTAACCGCACGCCTCTTATGCTATATTGTTAAATTATATAGATTTAGGTCTCCAGGGTCAGTCGCGGGGCTAGGTATGCTTCTCCCTCTCTCCCGGCTGCTAGTGGTGAGTCCTCATCTTCCTAGGACGTGGCTTATGTTCTTAATTTTATTATATTGCAGTTTTTAGATTTTGGGAGTTAGCTGGGGGCTTGTCCCAGCAACTCATTAATTTAGTAGAAGGCTTTCGGACTTGTCTAGACAGTTTCAGCGATGTATCTAAGTGTTACTATGTTGTCCTTAAGATTCTTGTTTTTATCTTCCGCTTACTTATGTTGCTAGTCATTTCTAATGTTAAGTGTATGCTATGATTATTCCATTGGTCGACTTAGAGCCTTTTGGGGTTCCTTGTCCCGTGATACGGCTAGGGTGTAAACTCGGGTCGTGACAGATAATGGGGTGTTGCAAGTTCTTATAAAGGCATTAGTCACTAAAGCAAAATATTTATCCTACCCTGAGCCCTAGCCTATATCATGACCTGGAAGTCTTAAGTGATTTTAAGTGCAGTTGCTCTACATTAGTGCAGAATTACATAAAGGGAAAGCCTATGGGTCGAGTTGGGTGCATGCAGACTTTTTTTGGGAGAGTGAGTGCAATATTATCTTTGTGCAATACCATTGTGTGAATGCATTGAGCCATGAAGAAAATAGGAATTCTCTCTCCGGTGAGTGGCATAACCCCTTTTGAGGGCACAATTGCATTAAAGGTAAATTTATGCATAAGGCATGAGAAGTGTAAGCTCTAAGGCAAGATTTAAATGTGCAAGGATTATGAATTGAGCTGCTATGTGTATTTCATGTATAAGTAATGCCCTTGTTCTATAAAATGAAAACTCTTGTGAATCATGTTTTTGAATGGTGGTAGTCTCTTGAAACATCTTCATTGTTCTGGTTTTTAGGGGAATTTGCTTCTCTTTCAGTGAGATTGGTGAGCATTTTTGGGTTGTCATAGACCAGCTTGTTGTTGATGTTTAAACTTTGTGGAGTGGCATGTTATTCAACTGATGAGAATTGCATTACTTGAGGACAAGCAATGGTTAAAGTTTGGGGGTTTGATGAGTTGGTAATTCACCAACTCATTAGGCTTTTAAGCTTGAGTTTTTGCTTAGTTTTTGAGTTGTTTATGTGGATTTTATGCCCTTTTTGCCATGGTTGGGTACAGATGTCTAGTGTGAAGAAAAGAGAAAGAAATGGAGCAAAAAAATAATGTAATGGGATGAAATTCGATGCTCCACCGGAGAAGATCAGCGAAATGCTAGTCAAAAGTTGAAATGCACTGCCTCTAGGAAACAAAGCCATCGGCAAACATGAGTTTCCATCGGTGACTCACCGGTCTAGTCACCGAATGACACCTGAACTTGATGGATTGAAAAGAAAAGAATCGGCAGTGCACAGATGGAGATCGGCAAAATGCCGAAGGAACCGCCGAAGATTATTGAAATTCATTAAAGGCACAGATAGTGTAGCAGGCGGTCCGTGGATTGCAATCGGCGAACCGCCAGTACTTTCACCGTTTCTAGAATGCTGATCAGGGGCAAAATTATCTAGCACAGAAAAAGAGATAGAAGATACCCCATTTTTTGGATATATTCTAGAGAAAAGTACTGTGCAGTCATCAGATTTTAAGTTTTAGCTTTTAGAATATTCTTTTGACAGGGAAGAAAGTGAGAATTTGATTGGTGGAATTTGAAAAGAACTATTTTCTTTTTCTTTTGACTATAAGGTATGACGGGTGCCTTATTCAGGTAAAATAGTTATTCCATTGGTGATAGAGGCTTCATAGATTCTGATGGTTCATGTTGATGTAAACATGGCAGGTCTTTTCTATAAATTGATTTTTTTTCTAATTTTTAAGGATTGAGTTTGATGAGTCCTATGATTATTCCTCTTATGTTAGCTGTATGCCGTTGATGAATGTTATGTTACGTGGTACGCACGGGCCAACAATGGAATCGGTACCGATCATTTCTAGGCCCTAGGTCAGGGCGTGGAAGTTTGCCACAAAATCAATAAACCTCATCCATCAAGACTCCATACCACTCTCTCTCATTGTTTGTAATCTTCTCTTTAGAAGATTAAGCAATCTCATAGCGTTGACGATATCTTGATATATCTTTAGTAAAAGCTTTGCTCAATTCATTTGTAAGAAGCAATATCTTGAACATCCAATGAAACACAAAAAAAATTAAATTCTTGAATTTTATCCAAACGATTTCCTACTGCAAGTATATAAAGGTTATGTGGGTCATGTGGAGAATATTCTTTCATATTTTAGAGCACATTAGCATTTAATGAAAGTATAATCAGGAAATTTTTTAAGATTTTAAAATGAGATCTCCAATGAGTATCACCCGGTTGTTGGAGGCCATGTTCTTGATTCAATCCATGATCAGTAAAATCTTCTCCAGACTTGACCAATTCATGTCACGATCCGAATATAGACCCAAATCGTAACACGGGTCAAGGAGCCCTGAGAGACTCCAAGTCGACCCATGGCATGAACATTCGTCTAACTTCATATCATCAAAACAGAATACTTGACATATCAACATATCGGAAACATAAACATAACAAAGTGTAGCATGTAATCGATCGGACTAACTACATAACAACAGAATACTACATTTAGTCTGAAAACCTCTAATGTAATAGATGGGTTGATGGGACAACATCCCCAACTAACCCGGCAATTGAAACTAAAAGAAAATATCAATGTCTAAATCAAATGGTCCTTAGAGAATGAAGACTCACTGATAAGCTAGATGCGAAACTCTGAAATGGACTACTGATGGGACTGAGCCTAAGAGCCGGGTCCTGTATCATGAAACAATACATCATAGGAAGTATGCGGTCTATAGGTGGAATGTACTGAGTATGTAAGGTAAGTAAAACATACATTTAAAATATATAAAAGCTCATAAATGATCATAAGAGTAGGACAACATGCTCTTAACAAAAATAGAAAACGATAACATAAGGCTCAAGATTTTCAAAACATTCTTAATTCAATTATAGTCATAATCATAAGAGAAAATATTTATTGAACATGCTTGAGCCAATATACGTAATCATAAACATGCATAAATCATGAGAAACATTGGGAGATTCTTATAACCGACATACCCCATATGAGCGCACGTGGAGCCCGACCTGTAACCCTAGTCAAGAGGGTGTTCGTACCTTTCAAAGGGTAGAACTATTAAGGGCATAATATCACACATGAAAGGGACCATTTGGGCAAGGGGACAGTCACAAGGGAGGTCCCATCATGTCCTAACGTGGCACATATTTCTGAGATTCGGGGTAGAACCTGGGCCTCGAACCTACGCAGTGTTAAATACTACTCCTTAAACATATATAGTGCTCATAGTATAATATGCATGATATTCATGTTCTAGTTAAATCATGATAATCATAAACTTTCTTGTAAATACGTGAATTGGCCATGAGGGTAAGACCCGTGAGTCGGCCAAAGTCTCGGGACTAACTACAAAGCTACCAGAAATATATGGTGTCACAAAAAACAAGGTAGCTCTTGGATCTAACAAAGTATAAGCATTAAGATGAAACACTCGTAACATACTAGTAACCACATCTAGTGAAGTCTTTTGCTCCTGATGGGTTGCGAGAGCATAGAACCTGTTCGGGCACTGACCACTGGCTAAACTAGTCGAGGCACCCTGCTGAGGGGACGTGCTGCTGGAGCGGCTGAACTAGCGGCTAACATACGGGCTCGTCCTCCCCCTGATCGGCCCGAAGGGAAATCCCCGAATCTGTGTTCGGGTTTTCCACACTCAAAATAAGCATCTAAGATAAATAGGCACCTCCTTCGGTGATTCTTGCCGCACCTCGCACAAGCTGGGAAAGTGCGGTCTATCTGCATGCTATCCTGGCCTCTTAAATCTGAAGCCCTACTCCTTCGATCCCCTCGTGATCTAAATGGTGTACTAGTTGATGATGGTGCTGGAGGAAAAAACCTGTGTTGAGACTGCTGGCACTGTCCACCCCCTAATCTAGCTTGAGAAATCCCTTAATTTTCTGTCCTGGCCCTCTTTGCCTCTCTCTTCCTTCGACACACTGACTCCATCTGCTAGGAATGCAGCACTATATGGGGAAAATCTATATCCTAATGCAGCATGGCGATCCTACAATCCTTATCCAAGTAGTTCGCTATTCCATGCACAAATTGGCTCACCCGAGCCCTCTAGTCTGCCATTAACTCTGGTGCATACTTGGATAAGTGGGTGAACTCGAGAGCGTACTCCTAAACTAACATATCACCCTGCTTTAGATTTATAAACTCGATCGTCTTCAGTTCCCTCATCTCATGAGGGAAGAACCGATCCAAAAAGGTTGGATGAAACTTTTCCCAACATATAGGGCCTTCCCCAGATGCTCTACCATCTCTCCATTACTTGAACCATATATGAGCCACCCTTTTCAACTGATAGGAGGCAAAATAAACGCACTCTCCATTTGTCACCCCCATGACCTGGGTGATATTTCGAATCTCATCGAAGAATTCATGTGGGTCGCCATCTACCTTGGACCCAAGGAACTCTGGCAGGTTCATTCTCAAGAAGTATCTAACTCGAGCAGCCGCTCCATTTCCATTTTGCAAAACATATGTAACAGTCTACTGATTTACTTGAGCGGTAAAGGCCTGCGCAAGCATCTAGATATCCGCCTGAAACTCAGCATGGGTAACTAGCTCTGGTGGCTGGTGCTCCTGAACTGGTGGGGCTAGCTGGTGCCCATTACCATTGCAATCCTCTTGGCCTTCACCATTCCAATTTCTGCTACCATTCATTCTTCGAGGAGCCATAATTTTGCAATCACAAATAGCATGAATTAGAAGGATAAAAAGACTTTTCATCGCACGACATAGATCATGAAAGAAGGGAACATTTCCTAAATGTTTTGTAGCCTCTTCGTCATAAGTGTGGTGCGCTTCACACCCATGATAAAGAATCTACTTAATGCAGCTTTCAAACACCCTAGGACACTTTAAACCTATGGCTTTGAAACCAAGTTTTTCATGACCTGAACGTAGACCCGGATCATAACACGGGACAAGGAGCCCCGAGAGACTCCAAGTTAACCCATGGCATGAACATTCATCTAACTTCATATCATCAAAACGGAATACTTAACATATCAACATATCATAAACATAAACATAACATAGCGTAGCATGATAATCGATACAGATCAACTATATAACAGTGGAATACTACATTTAGTTTGAAAGCCTCTAATGTAATAGATGGGTTGATGGAAAAACATCCCCAACTAACCTGGCAACTGAAACTAAAAGAAAACATCAACTTCTAAATCAAATGGTCCTTGGAGAATGAGGACTCACCAACAAGTTGGATGCGAAACTCTGAAATGGACTACTAACGAGGTTGAGCCTGAAAGTCGGGTCCTATATCATGAAATGATACAGTATAGGAAGTATGCGATCAATACGTGGAATGTAATGAGTATGTAAGGTAAGTAAAATAGACATTTAAAATATATAAAATCTCATAAATGATCATAAAAGTAGGACAACATGCTCTTAACATAAATAGCATATGATAACATAAGGCTCAAGGTTTTTAAAACATTTATAATTCAATCATAGACATAACCATAAGAGGAAAGCTTTATTGAATATGACTTGAGCCAATATAAAAAATCACAAACATGTATAAATTATAAGGAACAGTGGGAGATTCTTATAACCGACATACCTCACATGAGCATACATGGAGACCGACATGTAACCCTAGTCGGGAGGGTGTTTATACTTTGACAAGGATAGAACCATGAATGGTGTGATATTACACATGAAAGGGCCCATTTGGGCAAGGGGAAAGTCACAAGGGAGGTCCCATCATATCCTACGGTGGCATGTAGTTCTGAGATTCGGGGCAGAACCTGGGCCCCGAACCTACTCGGTGTTAAATAATACTCCTAAAACATATATAGTGCTCATAGTATAATATTCATGAGACTCATGGGCTATTTAAATCATGATAATCATAAACTTTCTTGTAAATATGTGAACTAGCCGTAAGGGCAAGACCCATGAGTCGGCCAAAAACATAATTAGTAAATCATGGAATTCATGCATACTTATAAATCATATATATACTTTGCAAATCATTAATTCATAATGGGTATTTTAAGAAATCCATATTCCAAACCATAAATCATGATGGGTTTATGAATATCAACAATTGAAGTAAAGATCATAACCCAATTCATCATAGAACATGCATAATTAGGCTTAATTTAGTAGAGATCGAAATCACTAAATTTATAATCAAAATAGTTGTAGAATATGATCATATTTCAGAAAATATGATATAAATCATGAAAGATAATAACTCATTAATAGATCATTAGAATTCCACAAGATTTAAGTAAAACCCCATAATATTTTTGATCAAACTCCATGAATTAGGAGAGATTGGGCATGGGTGTGAACGAGAACACCCATTCATAACCCTACATACCTGGGGAAAAACAATTCTCACCACTCCTTCAAAGCCAAAGGAAATTGATGAACAAAACCTTGAAGACTACCTTGATCACCTCTAAAAATTTTTAACTTTTGCATGCATGAGAAAGACTCGGCTAGAAGGGATTAACCTATCTTAATATACACAAGAAAATAACTTAAAACGATGTAGTTTATGACCTAGAGCGTAGAAATGACGAGAATACCCTTAATGAGAAACCCTAAAATTTGCACTTAGTGAACCAACGACCGGAGTAACGGATCGTTGGAGGATATCACGACTCGTAGTATCCATCCATTTTCTACACTGCCCAAAATTCTTGATCTCAGGTTCGAACCATGACTATACAGGATGAGTCGTCCTTCCAGCCAATGGGTTAACGCATCGTCTGTTCTTTTCCCTCTTCAGATCCTGCACTGGTCCTTCCAACGAGCCTCACCACGACTCATTACATCCTCCAAGGAGAGGTGGTTGCCTTCCATTAGGTCCACTGGAAAATATACCTATCCCCATATAATGACTCATGACCATGAAGAGTCATGGGATGACCCGTTATATCCTCTAATGATAAAATCAAGTCCTCAAAATGACTCAAAATTATGACTCGTTGTACCTAACAATGAGTCGTTACTTTTCTCGATGTTTCCACTGTCACCAGGTCTGGTCCTTCCCACAAATCATTGGTTGGACCAATGATCCATTGGGTCATCCATCCTGTGGAATTTTCCCAGTTTTTAGCCAACTTCCATTTTAAAATCCCGGATCTAATCTTAGGAACTTCCAGGGTGTTACAATTCCTCTAACTTCTCTTCTAGATTTTGTCAAAGTAATTCTCTATGCTTAAAAGATATTTTCAATAGTATTCAATACACTAGTGATAATATAAAAGAAAATTTTCACATACAAGTTCCTTTAGAAAGATACATGAGTGTCACCTACAACTGATGAACAAAATAATGAATATATATGCAGATAGAGCATCTTGCAAAATCAAAGATTTAAGGCCATTCTTTTCTCTTTGTACTAGATCCATCATAACCTTACCCACGTAATTTTGATAGACAAAGAAAATGATCAAAAATTAAAGAATAAATTACTTTCTATAATGATCTTGCAAATATATCACTCACATGGACAATGCCCACAAATCACTCTATCAATTCCCCACTTTTGTTAATGTATTGTAAGACTGATGTGTCCAAGTTTAGCAACACATCTTTGCTTCTTTACATAACATTTTTAATGTATTTAGGAGTTCAAATTAAGTAGGAACTAACCTTATTAGGCCATAAAATTGCTCAAAAGACGAGGGAACAAACAGACCATCTGTCTGAAGGATAGTCCACCCCTCAGTCCATCCCTTCCTAGCTGCAGATTCCAGAAACCCAGTAAAATAGGTCCTTAAAGTATGTATGAAAGGATGGACCGTCTTCCAAAAAGATGGCCCATTAATTGAAGATTTGACAAAAGCTTGGCTAAATAAGATTTCTAAAGTACAGAGTGATGTACGAGTCGTTTTTCCAAAGGATAGTCCATCTCCCAAAGGATGATAGGTCAAGGGACTAAAGCAAAAAAGTAAAAGAAGATTCAAAGGATGGTCCATCCCTGAACACCTGACACTCTTATGTTCAAATTAAATGGATTTTTAAGGGCATAGTATAAATTTATTTTTCTTATAATTTTTCAAGAGTTTTTACATTTCTTAGCGCATACTTAGTATAAAGAGTAGAACTTAGCTAATTTTAGCCCTAGTCTCTAGTAGATTGTAGATCTAGATTTATAATTAAAGATACTCATTCATTAGGTGAAGATTTTAACTTTTTTTTGGTAAGAATGTATTATTACTTTGCTTTTGTTATTCTACTAGCAATGGGTAACTAAACCTAGACCTAGAGTTGTGAACCTAATGGGTTGTTAACCCTAATGATCCCAATTTGTTAAAATTGAGTTTGGGCTTATGAACATTTGATTGATTTTTGCTTTATAGTGTGTGATTAGTGATGAGAGTCAACCAATCCTTCCCAGTTACCTTTATGAGGCTTGAAAGAATAAATTTGGGTTGGGTTAGGATCAATCAATAATAACTCAAGGTATAACCCTCGTTTAATGGGTTCTCCTAGACATCGATTGAATTCCAAATTGGAAAACAAGCAATTGGGTAGAAGGGAGTTCTCTTCAATTTGACAAAATTGAAGTATATTGATACCTATAGTGCTATTGAAAGATACCCATGGATTGCCTAGGTAAATTGCTTGCATGTTCAGTCTTAGTCCACTCTCAATTCATTCATATTGGGTGATTTAGGGGGATCGACCCAACATTGGGGTCACTTTTCTAGAATTATCTCTAATTGCTTACAACCCTAATTTAGTGCAATATGTAGTCATAGTTAATTTCTATTACTCTCAATCTGAACAAACCCTAATCTTGCAATACTTTACTATTTAACATAGATAGTTTGGGCTTCGAGTAGTCTCTGTGGGATTTGACCCCAACTCCTTGTTGGATCCTATATTTTCATCGATCATTTGCACTATCCGAAATTGGGAGTTCATCTGGACAACATCAAAGACTAGTGCCATTTTATCTTTATGTGAAATGCCCTTCGACTCTATAATGATACTCCTAGTCGTTTTGTTACTTTTACTTATTTTTCCTATTTAACCCTCCTCATATATTTTATATGTGATGTATAACTTATAGGGAAAGGTGATATGATTCTTGAGATAATCAAATACTTTTTAGAGAAGAAAATCTAAAATTTGATGTTCTTAAGTTGAAATAAGAAAATATTTGACCAAAGTCAACATTCAAGGTTAACGAGGTCGTATTTAAGTTTTGATAATTTTGTTAGGTACGAGGGTAATTTATGACTTAGTTGGATAGTTTTCACAGATTCGAAAGTGGTCAAGACTGATTTGAGTGAATGGTTGCATTCTAGTTTATTTTAAAGATTAAAGTTGACCATTTTCAACATTCAATCAAGATGACCTCATATCAACAATTTGATAATTCCAACAGGTCCAGAATGAGTTTTATAATTGATTTGCATATACGATTTGTATCCAGGAGGTTCTAGATGAGTTTCAGATACTTGAAATGTATTCTAGTCAAATTTAAAGTTAAGAGTTGACCCAGTCAAATAGTTACTATACGAGTTCGAATTCTTGATTTGATAGTTCTAATAGGTTTGTATAGTTATTTTATACGTATCCACAATTTTTAATTTATTTTCCATGATTTTTGGACGGGTTTGGAATGTGTTTGAGTGTTTTGGCATTGTTTTTAGTATAAATGTCATGACTCGAGCTGAGACGCCAGATCGAGGCACGGAGCCTAGTCTTCAAGCTAACCCATGGCACATGCATAGATATTTAAGAGCATAACTAAGGCTGAAATTAAGACAAAATGAATAAGCATAAGTCTAAAATATAACATAGGCCAAAAATATAGTAAACACTCGACAAGCTGAATCATCTACATAATGTTCGAAAAGCCATTAAACATCTGATGAGCTGATGGGACAACTTCCCCAACTAGCTCGCTAGAATCTAATAACTAAAATAAATAGAAAAGCATAACTATCTAACTATCCTCAGAAAATAAGGACTCACCTTAAACAGGGATTAGAGTGGACTGAAGAGAAAGCAGCTATCGAGGAGACTAAGTTGGATCACCCGAACCTATATCATGAAATGATATAGAATAGAGTATGCGGGCAGTACTTGAAATGTACTGAGTGTGTAAGGAAAGGAAAACATTCTTAATAAATCATTAGTTGAAAACATACTTATAAATCGAAATACCATGAGAGTAAGGACTGCATGCTGAAAACTATATCTGAGACATACAAAATCATAAGATGACTATCATAACTGAACATAGTGACCCAAGATTTATAAATAGAAATCATATGACTTGTCATAGTTGATATCATAAGTAAAAGCTCATAAACAGATCATTAGGTCAAATCTACTGTAAAAAAAAATCTAATAAGTTATGAACATGAATAACTGAAATCACGAGGAACAATGGGAGACTCATAATAACTGACACCATCATGACAAAGCTTACGTGATGCCCCAACTATCACACTCAAGTTGGCAGAGCTGTCATAAACCTTGTTAGGGCTAAGGACGCTAACCATGATATCGATATCAAGATAAGCCCCTTAGGTTGGAGGAAAACTCTCTTGAGAGGTCTCAAACATGAATACATATACCTACATTGGCACGTAGTTTTGAGATCGAGGAACATCGGACCCCAAGCTTACTCGGTGCTAGACACTACTCTAAAAAACATGCATAGAGCTCACATCATTTTTCAACAAAGTTGAAAGCATAATCACCTGCACAGTGCTCAATCGTTTTTCAACCAAGCTGAAATCATAATTTTATGCATAGCTTCAAATCTGAACATTGGGAGTCTTGGCTCCAAACATATCATAAGTTTCATTAGGAGTATTGACCCCAACCCATATGATATGCTGATCTTATTAGCCTTGGATAAATTATAAAAACATACTTAACTTTTATGGGCTTTCCCCAAATCATAAAATTATGCATACTTGAAATAGATTTCATAAATGATAATCATAGAACAATAAATTGATAGTTCATAGACATTCATGCATACTAGATATCTCATCATACTTAAAATCATGGATGATAATCTTGAATTTTCATAAAACTTGCATAATAGGACATAATTTCTAATAACTTGAAATCATGAATTTATAATCAAATTAATGATAAAATCTACCCATTAACTAAAAACATACTTTAGAACATGAGGGGATTAGACCCATAAAAGCATAGGTAGTTTCATAGAATTGGGTTAAAACCCTAGGAATCAATACACTTGATTAAGAATTTGAATGCATGAATTTGAGAAGAAGCTTGGGCATGAGGGTGGAAGAAATCCCTCATTTACAGCCCTACATTCCTAGGTAAACTGATTTTCAAACTATCCTTGAAAGTCCAACAGAATTGGGGAAGAAATTGGGAAGAATTCTAGCTTGATACTAAGATAGAATCTCAATACATAGCATGCATGAGAGTCTAATGACTTAGATAGGCTAAACCCTCTTTAAAAACTCCTTTTGGGGCTTAAAATGATGTCATTAGGAAGTTAGGAGATCAATAATTTACAAAACAACTCCTATGAATTCACATAAAAGAGCTGTCTGCCAGCTACAAAGACCACTCTAACGATTCATCGTAGGATACCACGAGTCGTTGAATAATTCCTTATATCTGAAGCACATCTGATACTTTACTGATGTTCTAACCAATGATCAAGATAAGTAGTCATACGAAACAACGACTTGTCACTCCATCCATTGCTTCCGAGGGAAATTATTTTACTCTTCTAATTTTCCAACCAACATCCAGACAGGACAAGTCGTTACTTGAAACAAAAACTCGTCATATCCTCTCATCGTTTCCTTGGCCACCCTATCATAGTTTTTGAATTCCTTCCAACGGACTATTACCATGAGTTATTTCTCAGCATCGCAGATTGTTTTACCCTTCATTTTCACTGACTCAGATCTGTGTCTTTTCTGAACTCCATTCAATGACAACCCAGGATGACCCATTGGATCTTCCAATGAGTCATTGCTAGGCTCATATTTTTCTAAGAATCCTAACTAGGGACTTACCACGAGGGATACAATGGGTCATTATTTCCTACAATGACTCATCCCTTGAGTCGTCTTGTGACTCTGATGAAATTTTCCTACTTTTCTCTAGTTCAACCCTCGAGTTTGATCTTAGAAACTTTTGGGGTGTCACATTATCTCCCCCTTGGGAACATTCATCCTTGAATATAGATTATGCATACTGAAGGACTAGGGAAGGAACTGCAATCCAAATACTGAACAACTAAAGCTAAACACTAACGTTGTGACTGACTCCGGACTGATACACATGACTGAACTAAATTCATGAAACATACATGCATGCTATGACATGAACTTGACATGAAACTTAATAGAGTACTGAGTAGGAAACTAATACCTCATGATGGAGCTAAGCCATAAGGAAAAACATGTTGGTATCTAGCCATCATATCTTCTTCGGCTTCCCATGTCACTTCCTCAACAAGCTAATTTCTTCACTACACCTTCACTGATGCTACTTCCTTATTTCTCAACTTTCGTACTTGATGATCAAGGATCTAAACCGGGACCTCCTCATAGGTAAGGCTATCCTTCACACTTACGCTATCCACTGGAACAACTAAAGTTGGGTCACCGATGTACTTATTCAACAGAGATACATGGAAAACTGAATGTATCAAAGCTAACTCTACTGGTAGCTCCAACTCATACGCCACCTTGCCAAAACGTCTCGAAACCTTGTAAGGAAAAACATATAAGGAACTAAGCTTCCCTTTCTTTTTGAACCTCATCACTCCCTTCATGGGAGACACCTTCAGAATACTCAATTATCAACCTCAAACTCCAGATCTCTTCATCTAACATCTGTATACGATTTTTGACGATTATTAGCTGTTTTTATCCTTTCTTTAATAAGCTGAACCTTCTCCATAGCCTCATGAACAGAATCTATCCCTATCAATGAAGCCTCACCTACCTCAAACCATCTAATAGGTGATCTACACCTCTATCCATAAAGAGCCTCATACGGAGCCATATGAATGTGGGAGTGGTAACTGTTATTGTAGGTAAACTAGATGAGAGGAAAGTGATCATCCTAACTACCCTTGAAATAAATCATGAATGCTTTCAACATATCCTTAAGAGTATGAATGTGTCACGCCCCGCCTTGGGAGGCATGACTGGCACCTGGTGCCTTACTAGGACCTGGACTGCTGGACTAGTGAGCCTAAGCACTTCTGGTTCCAGGCTGGCTCTAACTCTGTATTCAAGAAAATGATGGGCTATATAATGGCTGTAAATACAGCCTCCGACCGACTAAGCCTATAGCCACCTGTAAGATAACAACAGCTACCCAGAATAACTGAATCAATAGGGAACCTATGCGGGCCGACAAGGCCACCATGCTGTCTAGTTATTTCTGAATCAAGAAAACAAGTGCTAAACTACTACGTGACCAACAAGATCACCACTACCAACTGAATAAGGCCCCACA
>JACEIK010003022.1:147928-169450 GCA_018107945.1 Datura stramonium
GTCTTCCCCCGGGCCTTTTTCTTGCATGTATGGCATTCTAAAACTCTTAACCAACATGTGAATAGGCCATCTAAATGTCAAGAATTTACGGGGTGTAACAGAATGGTCCACTCGGCCTGACCATCTTTCTGTGGGTGAAAAGCAGTGTTATGCTTTACTTGAGTACCAAGCACTTTCTGAAACGATCTCCAAAACTGAGAGGTGAACTAAGTACCCTTATCTAAGATGATGGACAAAGGAACTCCATGAAACTAAAATAACTCTCGAATGTACAATCTAGCATAATCCTCAATTGAATTGGTAGTTTTGACTGGTAAGAAATGGGATGATTTGGTCAACTTGTTCCACAATCACCCATATAGAGTCACACTGTCGACGTATATGAGGAAAACCTATAATGAAATCCATTTTTATCTCTTCCCACTTCCATGGGCCTCGCGCAACATCTTCTCTCTCAAGTCATCAACAGTTGGCACACACAATCGGCCCTGATATCAAAGTAGACCCTCTATCCCTTGGGAGAAGACCTCCACCTTCTAATTCCACACAACTTCCTTTAGCTTCACTAGAATAGGATCCTTATCTTTCCTAGTCTTGACCTCGATCACCAATGACGATTCTTACCCATTCTGAACAATGACACTGTCATTTGTTGAATTAATAAGTTGAACTCCTAAACGACTAAGCCTATGGACATCCTTTGCGAACTCATTCCTTCCATCCTTAACATGATACATACTCTCCATGGATAACATATTAAGAGCATCCGCTACCATATTGGCCTTGCCCAAATGATAAAGAATACTCATATCATAATCTTTGAGATACTCTAGAAATGTCCTTTGTCTTAAATTCAGGTCCTTCTAAGTCAACACATCCACATGCACCCTATACAAGTAGTATCTCCAAATCTTGAAAGAAAACACGATGGCTGCCAGCTCTAGATCATACGTCGGGTAATTTTTCTCATGAGTCTTAAGCTATCTATAGGAATACGCAATGACCTTACTATGTTGCATCAATACATAACCGAGATCAACCCTGGAGGCATCACAATACACAACAAAACCATTTGTGCCCTCTGATAGCGTCAACACTAGAGCTGAAGTGAGTCGAGTCTTTAACTCCTGAAACCTCTTCTCACAAGTGTCCGACCACTGAAATTTAACCTTCTTTTGGGTCAACTTCGTCAGCAGTGCTGCAATGGATGACAATCCCTCAATGAACCTCCTTTAGTAGCTAGCTAAACCCAAGAAGCTCCTGATATCCAAAGGACTAACTGGTCCAAGCCAATTCTTCACCGCTTCTATCTTTTGAGAGTCTACTTGCACACCCTCTCTAGTCATTAAATTGCCCAAAAATGCCACTGAATTCATCCAAAACACACTCTTGCTTAATTTAGCAAACAGTTTGTGATCCTTGAGAGTCGCAACACAATCCTAAAATGATCATCAAGCTCCTCCTCCTCTGAGAGTATATGAGAATATCATCTATGAAGATGATCATGAACATATCCAAATACTGCTTGAACACCCTGTTATCAAATCCATAAAAGATGTAGGAGCATTCATTAGTCCAAAAGACATAACTATAAACTCATAGTGACCATATCGAGTCCTGAAGGCTATCATCGGAATGTCACTCCCCCTAAATTTGTGTTGATGATATTTGGATCTGAGGTCTATATTTGAGAAGCACTTAGCACCCTAAAGTTGGTCAAACAAGTCAACAATCCTAGGGAAGGGATACTTATTATTGATGGTGACCTTGTTCAACTGTCGATAATTAATGCACATTCTAAGGGTACCATCCTTCTTTCGAACAAATAGAACTAGAGCACCCCCTGGGGATTTGCTAGGCCTGATGAAACCCTTTTCTAGAAGATCTTCCAACTGCTCTTTCAACTCCTTTAGCTCAACTGGAGCCATTCTATAAGGAGGAACGGATATAGACTACGTAATAAGGAGGAGGTTAATACCAAAGTCTATCTCCTGCATAGGAGAGACTCGCGGTAGATCATCTGGAAACACCTCCAGATACTCACATACTATAGGAACTAACTGAAGAGTCGGGGTCTCGAATGTAGCATCCTTAACCCAAATTATATGGTACACACATCCCTTAGAGATCATCTTCCTGGCCTTGAGATAGGAAATAAAGTAACCTACAGGCATAGCTAAACTATCCTTCCACTCTAGAACCGGTTCACCCAAAAATCGAAACTCTACCGTATGGGTTCTACAATTGACTGAGGCTTAACATGCATGTAACCAGTCCATATCGAAAATTACATCAAAATTTTTCATACCTAATTCTTCTAGGTCGGCTGAGGTGACCTTTTGAAAAATCTTGATAGGCCAATTTTTGTATACCTGTCGAGCTATAACTGACTCACCAATAGGAGTAGAGACTAAGAAGGGTTATGATAAGATTTTTAGACTGACTCTGAAACTAACAGCAGCATAAGCAGTTACAAAAGATAAGGTAGCCAATGGATCTAACAATGAATACACATCAAGATGGAATACTCATAACATACTCGTAACCACATCGGGTGAGCACTCCTGCTCCTACCGAGATAAAAGTGCATAGAACCTATTCTAGCGTTGGCCACCACTTGTACTAGTGGATGCACCCTGCTGAGCTAAATGTGCTGGTGGAGCTGCTAAATCGCTAGCTAGGTGACGACCTCTACCGTGGACTTGTCTGGCTGTAGGGAAATCTTTGAGCATGTGTCCAAGCTTCCCACACCCGAAGCATGTATCTGATCCTGCTAAACACTATTCAGTATGCCTTTTACCACATCTCCCACAAACTAGAAAACTGGAATTTTCTAGCATGCTCCCCTGACCTCTAGAGCCTACTTCTCTACTCCTCTAATCACGTCTAGGTCCGGAGGGGACACTGGTTGATGATGGTACTAGACCCAATAACCTTTGGTGAAATAAGGGATGGTGTCCTCCACCGATCTCTTCTAGGAATCCCACAACTGCCTGTCCTAGCCCTCTTGGCCTCTCTCTCCTTCTCCTTCAGCTGATCCGCCTCTATCTGCTGGGCATATTTGACTAACCAGGAGAAATCTAGGTCACTGTTCTACATGGCAGTCCTGCACTCCTTGACCAATGAATCTGCTACTTCATTTACAAATTTTCTCATACGAGCCCTCTGGTCTGCTAATATCTCTCGCACATATTTTGACAATCAGGTAAATTTCAAGGCATACTCCTAAATAGTCCTGTGGTTCTGCTTCAAGTTGACAAACTCCACTGCCTTTTCCTCTTGATAACACTCAAATACACTCCTCATATAGAGAAAGTGTAAGCGATCGTTGTATCAAAATAAATATTCTCAGCAGATGCAGGGGTCGAATCCTACAAAGACTAGTGAATGATTTGCGCAAGCGTTGTTTTAGGAAATTTGAATTAACTCACACCAATTAAGAAAAATAAAACAGTAAATTTTTTGGGGGAAAGTAAAGTGAACAATATTGTGGATTTTAAACTAGCTTTCCAAAATAGAAAAATAACCAAAATTGATAGACAATAATGAGAGAAGACTAGAGGTGTGGTGTAGATACGGTGCTAATCAAATAAGGATATGCTAGCTCATCAAATCATTGCGAATAAGTGTAAATGAGATGGCACCCTATGTTTTTCAACCTCATGGATGTCTTTTTTTGGAGTCCTTTCGAACCTCAAGACACAATTCAATTAGACCAATTGAGTTTGGGTTAATAGATGAATTATTTCTAGCCATCAACTACTAATTAGGATTATGAACATGGGTTTTGGCTATTTCTAGACTAACTCAACACAATCACATCCATTCCAATATTAAATCCTCTCCCAATACTTGAATTCTTCTTTTTCAAGATAAAATCAAGTAAGAAAAGTAAACCCACATTTGCAACTATGGATCATCAATTATAAATTGAAGACAACTCAACTGATTTACATTAATTAAGCAATATTAAGATGAATCTAGCAATACCCGATATAATTAAGCACCCATCATCACACACCTCTAGTTGATGATTTAGCTACTTATAATTAAGAAACTAAAGAATATATTCATCAATAAACTCAATGATTTCATTAGTAAGAGCAAGCAAAATCAAACTCAAAATATTTTTGCAACAATGGTTATACTTTGCTAATGGAAGAATAAGAAAATAAGAAAAGAAATATTCAACAATCTCCTCCAATGGAATTCTTCTCTTTTCAAGGAAAAAAGAATGTTCAAAAATGCTGAAAAGCATAAAAGTTATGTACATTACTACTTTCTTCTAGACTATATACAAAAATTGGGCAACCAACCTCCTCTTTTTCCATTGCTGGATGTAATTTCCCCTATTCAGGCATTTCGTCACTTGCAGGGGAGCCGGCGGTTCGCCGATTGCATTTTGCAAACCACCATCCGTCATCTTCTACACATCTAGTTATTCTCCAGGACCATTCGACAACACCTTCGGCGGTTCACTGAGCTCTTCAACCCTTCCCATCTAACTTTTTTATATTACTCCACCTTATTCATTCGTTCACAACCATTTTTGTCTTTTATTGTTCAATGATCTTCCTTGTAGCTCCTTTGGCTATCACATTAAGCCTTATCTAATCAAGAGGTAACACCATTTCACTTCTCTTTTCTCTTTTGGCATCTTAAGGTTCCTTAGCTCATCATTTCATTCTTTTTCCCATAATTTGGTGCTACCTCAAATTTATGTTTCTTATTTATCCCCCTTTCTTGAAAACCCCCAAACTTAGGCTCTTTGCCTCTTACTCACAAATTTCCTTATCTCTCCCTAGGCCTTTGAGCCCACAATTTTTTGGCTCACCACTAGTAATTGGGGAGGATGGGTGCCAAGAAGAGGGAGTCAAGAAGGGACATTAGCTTGTAATGCTGTTTATTAAAATAAATAGTTCAAAAGGCTCAACATTGGATAGCAACAAAAGACATTTTTGGAGGCCATTTTGGATAGAGTGACTAGTCAAATGAAAGCCTAAAATTATGTTCTAAGTGCAACTACATCTAGGATTTCGCCTTGAGTCACACTTAGGGCAAGTTCAACACAAGAAGCTATGCATGAGATTCACAAAGATCCTTACCACACAACGCATCACACCCAAAGATTACACAAAAGTCATTATCATCACAAGATATTTATTCAAGACATTAGGGCATATAAATTCATAAGTCAAGCAAGGAATCTACAATTTATGACAAAAGAGTGCTACATTTCTTATTTCAAATTCCCTTTTTTTCTCAATTTCATACCACATTTCAAAATTTTTGGTGGTACCTTTGAAAAAAAATCCACAAAAGACTTAAGAAAGACATGTAATTTTCCCTTAATAGAGTCGCCTAACAATCTATCATCAAAAAGTGCCAACCTGATTCAACAACAAAGGAAAAAAAAGAAAAATACTCCTTCAGAAAGAGCCGTGGTATGAAAAAAACCCTTGAAGTTTGATTACTATTCTACTATTTACATAGGCAAATAAAAGGGTTTGAGTCACAAAACAACACTTGATAATTCAAAGCAAGGACCCATTTTTCAGCACTAAAACACTGACATCATTCATTTTATTCATTCAAAATTTCTTCAACACAGCCAGCCAAGGAAGGAAAATCCTCAACAATACTAAAAGAAATTTGATCCCGACAAAGTCTCACCACTCTTCATCAGATAACAAGAACAAAAGCCCAACAAAGGCTACATCAAGTCAAAATAAATAAATAAGACACAATTATACCGCCCCCTACCCCAGATAAAACATTCCTCCCACCCTCAACTTAAAGGCCATATTGGCGTGTCCCTAATGTAGGCATGCAAAAAAGGGGCGAGACTCCCTAAGTGGGTTACTTATCCTCATCCACATCAACATGCGCATACCTCACCATGCTTGCATCACCTAGATATTAACGTCATCTCCTAAGCTCTCAAAATTGTCCCTAATGTAGGCATGCAAAAAAAGGGGGCGAGAGACTCCCTAAGTGGGTTACTTATCCTCATCCACATCACTGTCTGCACTTGCTCCTACCTCACCATCAAAGCTTGCATCACCTAGATATTCAGCGTCATCTCCTAAGCTCTCAAACAATTCATCTGGAGGACCTCGAACTGTAGAAGGGACAACTATTGCATCATCAAGAGCACTTAAATTAGGAACCTCCATGAATGTCTGACTTTTTCACTCCCTTACTTCAGTCCGGGGAGAGGTGATAGCCCCTTTCCCAACATCTACCCATTTTCACAGTGTGGTAAGACTCTCATACATAGATTTCATCTCCCTTTTTACCGTTCGAGCGATGAGGGCAGGGAGGCTCCTAGCCAACTTTTGAAGCTAACTCTCATGAGAGTTGGTCATTTCCACTAGCTTGTGGAGACCGCTTGATTGTGAAGATGTTGGTGGGGGTGATTCTCTCGGCATAGGTATGTCGCTAGAGGTATGGCCTGTCTTGCTTTCCTCTTCATTTGCTGAGCTAAAATCTCCCCAAAGTTTATGGGGACCCCTATCATGATGCAAGCTATAAGGATAGCCACTTCCAAACTGGCCCGCTGTTCATTTTTGGAAGGTATGATGCAGCCACAGATGAAATCTAGCCACAACTTAGCTTCAAATTTTAGATCATGGCGAGAAATTTCACCGCCCATAGTAGCCCAACAAGGTGTGTCTACCGCAATGACAGGAGCTATCCATGTGAATTGGTTCTTCATGTCAGCCACCCTGGCCATGTATTCTGAGCCAGTGTCAAACTCATCCTCCTAGAACAGATAGTTGATGGCTTCTAGAGTGATGTCCACCTCCACCCCTCACACCATGACTGAAGGTAGGCAGGAGAATTCATTGACTTTGCCTCTATAGTGCATGCTCTCCTACCTAGCCTGGTAAGAAGCATAGAACTCTAGCATCAAGCTTGGATAATACTTTGGGAGAGGATTGGCAAAAGTGTGCCATTTTCTGTCTGTGAACTGAGTTGTGATGTTGGGAAGGTCACCGTGCAACCCACCAAATCGAACTTTTTTCTATGGTGATTGATCGGCCCTTGCAGATGGCGTAGTGCCCCTTCATGTCGGGCACACAGAACATGATGGCCTCTTGAGAGTTGGCAGGCACTGCTGATGCCTTTGCCTTTCCTTTTCCCTTTATGGATGAAGAGGCTGGAGCTTTTCCCTTACCAAGATTCTTGGATGAAGTCATTTCCTGCAAACACGATGTCAGTGGCAACCACAATGTATCTTTTTGCATTTTTTCAATGATAAAAGGAAAAAATGAACAACTATGCTAAAATTTAAATGAGAAACAAAGAGGAAAAATTAGCATCCAATGAACTGGCAGCATCGGCAAAACACTGAAAAACTGTAAGAGGGTATCCGCAGACTGCCGAGGAACCACTGGTGAGAAGCAAAGAACTGGGGTAGCGCATATTCAACTGGCGATAAATTGCAAATTTATGGTCTCGATCTATAAACCGCGATGTAATGCAGTTTCAAGGCAGTGGCCTAAAGCCAATATTAGCCCTAACCGATGTTTCATCGGCGTTTTTCCTGAACCAGCTGGTGAATAATCGATAGTCGTCATCCCCAATGCATCACCATGACCTCCAATATCACAGTTTCTCAAACACTCTCTCACATCATATCAAAGTAGTACCCTACACATGAAAAGGGCTAAAAAAATGATTTACCTTTAAGAATGGCGTCACCCGATCTATCATAGGGAAAATTAGGTCTTTTTAAACCTAGTGGTTACTCAGACTTCATCTACTTAACTATACAATAACAACCATTTCCCATAACCTCATTTAAGCATGAAGTCTCTATCACCCACTAATTTCACATAATAGAAACTAACTTCAGTCAACAAGTATGTTATCACTCATAAAAATGTTGGGGAGAATGGCAGTAAAAAGAAGCGGGTTGTATGTCGTAACAACATCTATATCCAACAAGATTACTATTTATGAGAAAATAAGGAAGTTAAGAGTACATTACCACTATCAAGAGAATGCTTTGTAGAGACTAGCTATGAAAGTTGGAGAATGCTCAACAATGGAAAAAGTTCAGGACTTGGCTAGTAGAGTGGGAGAGTAAGAGTGTAGTTAGAGTTAGGTAGAAGGGTTGGGGAGGATTTTATAGGTGAGAAGGTGCAAATGTGGTTGGTTGAGGAGGAGCTGGATGGATTGTGGTGTTTCAATTGTATGGTAAGTGGAAGAGAGGGAGTTGTGGGAATATGAAAAGGTGGGATATTGGAAAAATAAAAAGGAGTTTGGGGAAGTGTTAAAAGGTGGGAAAAGGGAAGTCTAGGGAAATAAAAAGGGAATTTTGGTAGATTAAGGTGGCTACAGAAAGATTTTGGATCTGATAGGTCCATGATTTGATCAAGATTTTGAAACAAAACATGTACCTTCACCGATCTTACACCGGCAGTCACCAGTTGGAGCCTGTGGTTTGCCACCTTACCATCACATGCTTGATTTTGTGCCCAGTTTACTCTCTTGTACCAATGAATGACCGGCAGTTCGCAGATTGGGTTCTGCATTCCACCGGTGGTTAGCTATTTTTGCATCCACTGCTCAGGTGTTCTAGCTCACACTAGCATTCAAGCGGCGGTTAGTGACTATTTATCGGCGTTCTGTTGGTGCCTTCGCCAGTCTAACCTTTTTTTCCGAGGTTTATACTTTCCTAATCAACGTGCGGTGGTTCCTATAGCTTGATCAGTGATACGCTGGTCTTAATGCAGTGCCTACCTTGTTTTATGCTTCTTCTCCTTTCTTTTTATCTACCTAATCCTACAAAATTAAAAACAACAATGACATTAAGAACATTGAAAAGAAGACACTTGAGTTACCTCTCAAGAAGTTCCTTAGTTAACATCATGACGCAACGTATTTCTCATTTAACATTCAATCTTCGAAGGATCATCCTACGACTCATCTTCCTCCTACAACACTCCAACCATTTTACACTCAATAGGAGGTTCAGCGGATTGGCACACCTTGAAGGTAACCTCTTCACCTCCAACCCAGAACATGAGTTCACCTAGCTCCACATCTACCAAATCTCTACCCGTGGAAAGCAATTGGTCTCCCTAAAATAATTGGAACTTCTACATCCATCTCACAATCAAGGAATACAAAATCAGCTGGTAAAATAAACTTATCTACCCTTACCAATACATCCTCTAAAACTCCCATAGGTTTCTTGATAGAGCGATCAACAATTAACAATCTCACTGATGTAGGTTTGGTGTTCCCAAGCCTCAATTTCTTAAAGACTATGAGAGGCATCATATTTATACTTTCCCCACTCTAATACCCCAAAAAGGCCTAGGAATATACCCGGGAGTTGAAGTTGAAAAATGCATAAAACTGGCAAAAACATCACAGGACGGAAGACCCTATGACTCATGGTAGGGTACCACGAATCGTCATAAGTTGTCGTGGTCTGGGAAGTTCTGGGGAAAATTTGCAGGATGAGGGGTGTCATGACTCATGGTTTGAAACCATGAGTCGTTGTTTGGAGTCATGGTTTGAGGAGCGTAGGTGGCAGTGTAAGCCACGATCGAGAAACAACGAGTCGTCATTTGCAGTCATGGTGCGAGGAGGACTTTAGCAGTTGGGGATGCAACGGGTCACCCCATGACCCGTTGTGAGCTATGAAGGATTGTTGTAACCAGTTATAGGTTGAGTAGTGAGTTTTCCAGTAGTTCTAACGGAAGGTCACCACCATTCTTGATAAGCACCAATGACTCGTGGTGAGGCTCATTGTAAGGAGGGGACCAAAGTGGCAGGAGGATACAACGACTGAAGGGACAACTCGTTGCAAGCAGGGATGACTCATCCTGCCGAGTCATGGGATTGAATTTGAGACTTGGGGACTTCAGAAGTTCGAACAACGGAAGGTCACCACGAGTCATCGTAAGGACCAACGACTTGGGTGAAGGTCGTGGGTTCCAGTTCGGCCAGATTTTTATATTTTCTTCAGGGGCATTTTTGTAAACTCCTACGCTTTTAAATCCTAAACTATGTTGTTTTGGGCTCTACCTTGCACAATTTTAAGGGTTTTTCATGCCTAAACCCTCATTCTCTCAACTCTCCTTCTTCCTCCTCTATTCTCAAAAAAATTATAGGGTTTCCATTAAGGTGTTCTTCAAGCTTCAAGGAATATTATCAAGTGGGATTTTCTTCTATCAGGTATGCAGGTCATTCAACAAGGATACTCTTCCATCCTTGTGGACCAAAAGCTATTTTTTAATAAATACCCGAATTCGATAAATCTAGAAAAGCATGATATAGGGTTTGTAAAAAGGGTAAATTCTTCTCTATTTTCTTGCATGCTAATATCTACTGCGATTATGAATTTAATTGAATTATTTATTGATGGGTTATCTTGAATTATGAATTATAAGTTGAGTATGTATGTGTGTAGTATATTCTTCCTAAATTGATTTGAGTGTTGAATGGGAATTTTTTATTTCTCCCATAATTATCGTAGAAATTCATGATCATGACGAAAGTGTGAAAATATTGGATGATTAACCCTAATGACTTGATTATGATATTGATGACCATGTTGGTTGAGTAGGAGTTGTGGGCTTGAGTAATTGAAGTAAAATTTGTATCACCACCATGTTTTAGATGTAACTGATTGGGCATGACTAGATTGCATCTATATTGCTGAACTATGAAGCTTGGGTGGATTCTGTATCGTTTTCCTCACTAAAATTATTTTATAAAATCTTAGAATCTAAAACGCCCATAGCTAAAGAGTTCATAAAAGGATTGATTATGACAAGTGTGTGAAAGGGGTGTAAACCTAAAAAATGAAGTCATACATCTTGATAGAGTATGAGTTGAATTTTATAAACCATGTATGATCTTATGTAACCTATTGAATGAGGTGAGTTCGGAATTTAAATTCCATGATAGAATAATGCCAGTACGAACCTATAGCATGCTCGTTTGGGGTAAGATGTTAAAGCTAATGATGAATTAGTTCAGTGATGATGTAAATCATGATGTTAAGGCCTGTGACTAATATGTCAACTTGTTGAGCTTTTGCCTATTAAAAGATAGCTCTAATTCTATTAAAGATGAGTATTGCATGATGAAAGTAGTGAATGTTCTTGTCTTTGATTAGCTGTAGTAAATTAGACTAGCTTAGTCATTAGTGGAGTATGTCTTCTCTTAGTCGTTAGTGGAGTATGTATTCTCTAGTCCGCCAGTGACTCTCTATATCAGAGTTTTCTCTCCCTTAGACAGTCAGAGATTCTCTCTAGCTGAGAATGTTTCCCTTGATAGCCAGGGATGCTCCCTTTGACAGTCAAGGACTCCCCCTTAGACAATCAGGGACCATCATGATATCAGTCATGACATTTCACCTCTGTATCACTTTTGATTACTATTTTTGTGCATTAGTTGATCGTATAGTAGCGCGTGTCCTTATAATGTGGTTATAATGACATGAATATGTGAATCTAATATAAGGTTGTTGTATCTCATTTCAATTACATTTCTATTAATATGTTTTACCTTACTCCCTTCTTATATATATATTATGAGTTATTTATTTACGCTTCCTGCATACTCAGTAAATTCCAAGGATGGACCACGCGCCTCTTGTGCCATATCATATTATGATATAGATTCAGGTCTCCAGGTTCCACCGCGTGGTTAGATACGCTACTCCAATTTCCTAGCAGTCAACGGTGAGTCCTCATCCTTTAAGTACGTACCTTATGTTTTTATTTTATCATGTTTCAGTTTTCAGATTTCGAGAGTTAGCTGGGGGCTTTTCCCAGCAACTCATCAGTTTAGTAGAAGGCTTTCAGACTTGTTTAGACAGGTTAAGCGTTGTATCTAAGTGATATTAAATTGACTTTATAGTTTACATTAGATTCTTGTTATTAGCTTCCGCTTATTCATGTTGATAGTCATCTTTTATGATAAGTGTATGTTGTGATTATGGCATGGGTTGACTTGGAGCCTTTCGAGGTTCCTTGTCCCGTGTCTACGATCCAGGTCTACTCTTGGGTCATGACACCCACGATCACAGAGCGCTTTATTGAACACACACAACCCAATAGTGCACTGGATAAGGAAGACACCTAAATCATCTATTTTTTGGGCAAGGTTGCTCATCATCACAACACGATATTGATGTGTTGTCTCTCTAGTCCTACATCTATAGCCTTCTTCTTCTTCAGCAGCTCTTTCATGAACTTTGCATATCCAGGAATTTGAAGTAGAGCATCCACCAATGGTATATTTATGGATAATTTGTTGAATATATTCATAAACTTACTGAACTGATCATCCTTCTTTTTCTTGGATAACCACTGTGGATAAGGAGGTGGAACTCTTGGTTCTTGTTCTCTCTCACTTGAGGCCTTCATGCCTACCTCTTCTTCATCCACATTTGAGGGAACTTCCTCAACATCTCCTTCATCTTCAGCCCCAGCATTATCACAATCATTTGGTGGGTCATGACCCAAACATAGACCCAATTTGAGACACGGGACAAGAAATCCTAAGAGGCTCCAAGTCGACCCATAGAATGAACATAATATCTATACTCAATATCATAAAGCGGAAGATCAATATAATTAATGTAGCAGAAGTGTGCATATATATATATATATCAAGCTAAAACTGAATCAACAACGACAAGCTAATTTCTACATGTTGTTTGAAAGCCTCTAACATAACAAGTGAGCTGATGGGATAGCAACCCCAACTAGCTCGACAAAGTCTGAAATTGAAATAACATAGAAAACTATAGATGCCTGAAAATCCTCGAAGGATGAGGACTCACCAACACCGGCTAATCCCTCAGACCTGTATCATGAAACGATACAGCACATAGTATGCGGTCAGTACTTGAAATGTACTGAGTATGCAAGGTAAGTAAAAATGGACAGTTAAAATATATAATAGTTCATAAGAGTAGGACAACATGATCATAAAGTAAATATCATAATGTAAACATAAGGGATCAAGATTTTCAAAACATTCATAAATCAGTCATAATCATAAGAGAAAAGCTTCATTAAAAATGACTTGAGCCAAAGTAACATAAACATAACTATGCATAAATCATGAGGAACAATGGGAGGACTCATCATAACCGACACCATCATGATAGAGCCTTACATGATGCCCCAACTATCTCGCTCAAGTGAGAAGAGCCGTCCTAGGCTTCCCAGGCAAGGGACGTGCATTATGTGATATCACGAAGAGGGAATCCATTAACATTAACATTTGCATATATAAACCTACGGTGGAACGTAGTTCTAAGACACTGGCTTAGTCCTTTGAATGCCAGGCTACTCGGTTCTAGACATTGCTCTCAAAAATATGCACATGAATGCTCATATCAAAATCACAAAATCATTCATGAAGTTCATGGACAAATAAATAATAACATCATTGATCCCCCTTTAAAATACATGATTAGCCATGAACAAAGGCCCATAAATTGGCCAAGAGTCATAAATCCATAAATCATGAAATACATGCATTCTCGTAAAACATTTATAACTTGACATTTAATAAATTCCTTATAAGCACTTGAGAGAAATCATATCATAAAGCATAAATCATAATTGGGCTAATTAAGATCAAGATCTTAATGAAATCATAATTTAACTTTTCATAAAAGATACATAATTAGTAAATATTGGATTTAAATTAAAATCTATAAATTTATATTCAAAATAATCATAAAATCTCCCCATGGATCATAAAACATAATTTAATACATGAAAGAAATGGTTTTTCTTTATCCATGGGCAATGAGTTTCGACATATTGGGTGTATTTGTATTTATAGAAGCTTTCATTTAAATTTACCAATAGATGGATCATAGAGAATTTCACAAGAATTAAAATAAACCTTATAGATCGTGAAATTTGAATCTATAATTAAAATCCATGGGATTGAGAGAAATTTAGGGCATGAGAGTGAAAAAAAATCTCATTCATAGCCTCACATACCTGGGTAAACTAAATTCACACTCCTACTTGAAAGCCCAAATGAAATTGAAGAGAATTTGATGAAATCTCTCAAACTTAATCTTCAATGAAGGCTCTAGGTTGCATGCATAGAGTGAATTAGGCTTAGAGTGAATTTACCCTTCTTAAAACACACTTTTCAGAACTTAAAATGATGTAGTATAGGACCCTAGGACTTAGTAATGACAAAAATACCCTTAATGAAAAACCTAGAAAATCTGCACTGCTAGAGACCACGACCGATCCAATGGATTGGTACAAGCTCCCATGAGTCATCGTTTCTCTCATTGTCTCATCCTTGATTCTAGTCTCAGGTCTCCTACCATGACCAAACAGGATGAGTCGTTACAAGCTCCAACGACTCGTCGCTGCCAGTCGTTGTCACCACTGCCCTTATCCTTGAATTCCTCCCAACAGATACCTACAACGACTCGTTGCTCCCAACAATGAGTCGTCCCATGACTCATGACAGCCTTCATTTTCCAAGACTATCCTCCTAAAGACTCCTCCCAATGATCCATTGCTTCAACTAATGGGTCATCTTGAGACTCGTTACTTCCTAGCCTACCCTATAGATTCTCACCACGGGAACTTCCAATGGGTCTTTAGTCCCACCAACGACCTATATAATGAGTCATTCTGAGTAACATTTTTAGATTTCCTGCTACTTTTTATTTCAAATCCCGAGTCTAGTCCTAGGCACTTCTGGGGTATTACAATATCTCCCCCTTGGGAACATTCGTCCTCGAATGTGGGTAAACATAATGAAAATCAGGAAAAAATGCAACTACCATTCCAAATACTGAACATTTAAGCTGAAGACTGACAGAGTAATTGACTCTAGACTAGAATACATTACTTAACTGAACTCATAAATCACACATATATACATTTTCATGAAGAAAAATGGGGAAAAATGAACTGATATGAAACATAATAGGATACTAAGGAGGAAACTAATACCTCAAGTTGAAATTGAGCCGGGAGAGAATAAATGCGGGTATCTAGCCATCATATCTTCTTCAGCTTCCCACTTGGCCCCCTCAACATGTTGATTCCTCCATGAAACCTTGACTGAGACTACTTCTTTGTTTCTTATCTTACAAACTGATGATCAAGTATTTCTACCAGAATCTCCTCATAACTCAGGCTATCTCTCACACCAACACTGTCCATCGAAACAACCAGAGTTGGATCAGCCAAACACTTCTTTAAAAGTGATACTTGGAAAACTAGATGAACTGAAGCTAATTCTGATGGCAACTCCAACTCATATGCTACCTTGCCAACCCGTTTCACAATTTCGTACGAGCCAAAATAATGGGGATTGACTTTCCCTTTCTTTCTGAACCTCATCACTCCCTTCATGGGAAATACCTTCAGAAACACCCAATCATCAACTTCAAACATAAGCTCCCTCCTCCTCACATCCGCATAGGACTTTTGACGACTTTGAGTTATTCTCAACCTGTCCCTTATAAGCTGAACTTTCTCCATAGCCTCATGGACTGAATTTGGTCCTACCATCACAGCTTCACCGACCTCGAACCAACCAATAGGTGACCTACACCTCCGCCCATAAAGAGCCTCAAACGGAGCCATTTGAATGTTGGAATGGTAGATGTTGTTGTATGCAAACTCAATGAGAAGAAAATGATCATCACAACTACCCTTGAAATAAATCACACATGCTCACAATATATCCTCCAAAGTCTAAATGGTCAGCTCTGCCTAATCATCTGTTTGAGGGTGAAATGTTGTATTAAGCTTAACCTGGGTACCAAGTCCCTTCTAAAATAATCTCCAAAACTGGGAGGTAAGCATAGTACCTCTATCCGCTATGATGGACAATGGATCTCCGTGCAACTAAACTAAATCCTGAATGTACAACTTAGCATAATCCTCTGCTGAATCAGTAGTTTTGATCGATAGGAAATGTGCTACTTCAGTCAACCTATCCACAGCCACTCAAATAGAGCCATACTGTCGACGATTGCACGCCAACCTTGTAATGAAGTCCATATTTATATCTTCACACTTCAAAGTAGGGATACCAATATCTTGAAGCATACATCCAGGTCTTTGATGCTCAACCTTCACCTATTGACAATTCAAACACTTAGCCACAAACTCTGCTATATCCTTCTTCATTCTGTTCAACTAATAGACTTCTCGTAGGTCACGGTACATCTTGGTGGCACCTGGATGGCTAGAATACCTGGAACCATTAGCTTCATGCAACATCCGCTCCCTCAAGTTACCAACATCCAATACACACAAACAACCCTGATATCGGAGCATACCACCTCCTCCTTTTGAGAAGACCTCCACTTTCTGATTCTGAATGGCTTCCTTCAACTTCACCAAAATAGGGTCCTCATCCTTCCTAGCATCGGTGACCAAAGATGATTCTGATCCATTCTGAACAATGACACCACCATTCATCGAGTCAACCAGATGAACTCCTAATTGTGTAAGTCAGTGCACATCCTTTACTAACTTTTTCCTCTCCTCATCTACATGAGATACACTCTCCATGGAAAGTCTTCTAAAAGTGTCTGCCTCCATATTAGTCTTGCCCAGATGATAAAGGACACTCATATCATAATCTTTAAGAAGCTCCAGCCATCTCCTCTGAAATAGATTTAGATCTTTCTGGGTGAACATGTACTGTAGGCTTTTGTGGTCCATAAATACATCCACATGGACCTCGTACAGATACTGCCTCCAAATCCTTAGGGCAAATACTATCACCCCCAATTCGAGATCATGAGTTGGATAGTTCTTTTCATGGACCTTCAGCTTCCTGGAAGCATAGGCTACAACTATGTCGTGCTGCATCAATACACAACCAAGGCTGATCCGTGAGGCATCACAATACACCACAAACCCTTCGATAACCTCAGGTAGGGTCAACACTGGTGCTGAGGTGAGTCGAGTCTTCAACTCTTGGAAGCTCTTCTCATAAGCCTCTGACCATTGAAACTTCACCTTCTTCTGAGTCAACTTAGTCAACAGTGCTGCAATGGATAAAATCCTTCAATAAATCTCCGATAATAACCAGCTAAACCCAAGAAACTCTTGATATACGAAGGATTCACCAGTCTAGGCTAATTTTTCACTACTTTTATCTTTTGAGAGGCTACCTGTACACCCTCACTCGACACCACATGACCCAAAAATGCCACTGAGTTCAACCAAAATTTGCATTTGCTAAACTTAGCATATAAATGGTTATCCTTAAGGGTCAGTAGAACCACCCTCAAATGAGTGGCATGCTCCTCCTTGCTCCACAAGTATATAAGAATATCATCTATGAACACAATCACGAATATCCAAAGGCTTGAATACCTTGTTCATCAAATCCATAAAAGTTGTAGGAGCATTCGTTAGTCCAAAAGACGTAACTACAAACTCATAGTGACCATACCGAGTCCTGAAGGCTGTCTTCAGGATGTCACTCTCCCAAACCCTGAGCTGATGATATTCAGACCTGAGGTCTATCTTCAAAAAGCATTTAGCACCCTAAAACTGGTCAAACAAATCATCAATCCTAGGGAAAGGATACTTTTTCTTGATTGTGACCTTGTTCAATTTTCGATAATCAATGCACATCTGAAGAGAGCCCTTATTCTTCTTGCAGACAAGGAGAATTGGCGCACCCCATGGGGATTTTCTCTGTCTGATGAAACCCTTGTCTAAAAGATCCTTCAACTCCTTTAGCTTAGCTGGATCCATTCTATAAGAAGGAATAGATATAGGTTATGTATCGGGAAGAAGGTCGATACCAGAATTAATCTCCCACTCGGGAGGGATTCTTGGTAAATCATCTGGAAGCACTTCTGGGTACTCACACACTACAGGGATTTACTGGATAGTCGAGGTTTTAGACGTAGCATCCTTAAACCTAACTAGGTGGCATATGCAACCCTTATAAATCATCTATTTGGCCTTAAGGTAGGAAATGAAACGACCTACAGGCACAACTCAACTACCCTTCCACTCTAAGACTAGTTCACCCGGAAATCTAAACTCTACTGCACGGGTTCTATTCACTGAGGCATAACATGCATGTAACCAATCCATGTCAAAGATAACATCAAAATCATTCATAGCTAACTCCACTAGATCTGCTGAGGTGACTCTCTGAAGGATTAATAAGGAAATTTCTATATACTCGTCTAGCTATAACTGAATCACCGACTGGAGTAGAGACTGAGAAGGATTCTGATAAAATCTTAGGACTGACTCCAAAACTACTAGCAACATAGGGCGTCACAAAAGATAAGTAGCCCGTGGGTCTAATTATGCATGTAAATCAAGGTGAAATACTCGTAACATACCAGTAACCACATCTGGTGAAGTCTCTTGCTCCTGGCGGGATGCAAGGGCGTAAAACCTATTCTGGCGCTAGCTGTCACCTGCACCAATGGATGTGCCCAGCTGGGCTGGGTGTGCTGGTGCTGCTGCTGATTTGGTAACCTGAGTACAGCCTCTACTGTCACCCTGTCTAGCCAAAGGGACACTCCTAGTGTATGTGGTTGAATCTACCACACCCACAATAGATATCTGATCCCATTAAGTACTCTCATATATGACTCTTGCCAAGCCAAAAAGGTGCGCTCTGTCCACATGCTCCTCTGGTCCCTTGAACTTGAGGCTCTGCTCCTCTGATCACCTCAGCGGTTTGGACGGACACTGGTCGTTGATGGCGCTGAAGCTAATCACCTAAGATGAGACTGCTGGCAATATCCACCTCCCGATCTCTACTGAGAGAACACATAACTGTCTGTCCTGGCCCTTTTGGCCTCTCTCTCTCTCAGGTGCACCACCTACATTTATTGGGCATGCAAAACCATTCAGGGAAAATCAATATCCTGATGAAGCATTGCAATCTTACAATCCTTGTTCAGGTAGTCCACCACTCCATGTACAAACCTGCTCACCGAGCTCTTTGATCGAACACTAGCTCTGGTGCATACTTGGGCAAATGAGTGAACTACAAAAGCATACTCCTGGACTGTCATGTTACCCTGCTTCAGGTTCACAAACTCCACTGCTTTAATCTCTCTCATCTCATGAAGGAAGAATTGATCTAGAAATGCGATATGAAACTCCTCCCAACCAATAGGGCCTGCTCCAACTGCCCTGTTATCCTTCCATTGTGGTTGGAACTTCTACACCCATCTCACAATCAAGGACTACAAAATAAGCTGGTAGAATAAACTTATCTACCCTCACCAAGACATCCTTTTAAAACACACATAGGTTTCTTGATAGAGCGATCAGCCATTAACAATCTCACTGATGTAGGTTTGGTGTTCCGAAGCCTCAATTTCTTAAAGATTATGAGAGGCATCAGATTTATACTTTACCCATGATCACAGAGGTATTTCTTGAACACACACAACCCAATAGTGCACAGGATAATGAAGACACCCGAATCTTCCCGTTTTGGGGCAACGTTGCTCATCATCACAGCACTACATAGATGTGTTGTCTCTCCGATGCCTACATCTACAACCTTCTTCTTCTTCAGCACCTCTTTCATGAACTTTGCATATCCGGTCATTTGAAGTAGAGCATCCACCACTACTATAGTTATGGATAATTTGCTGAACATGTTGATAAACTTACTGAACTGATCATCCTTCTTTTTCTTGGCTAACCGTTACTGATAAGGATGTGGAATTCTTAGTTCATGTTCTCTCTCACTTGAGACCTTCATGACTACCTCTTCTTCATCCACATTTGAGGGAAAATCCTCAATATCTCTTTATCTTCAGCACTAGCATTATCACCACCATTTGGTGTATCACGACCCGAACATTGACCTAGAGTGAGACACGGGACAAAAAACCCGAGAGGCTCCAAGTCGACCATGGAATGAACAAAACATCTATACTCAACATCATAAAGTGGAAGATCAACATGATTAACATAGAGGAAGTCTACATACATATATATATCAAGCTAAAACTGAATCAACAACGACAAGCTGATTTTTTACATAATATCCAAAAGCCTCTAACATTATAGATGAACTAAAGGGACAGCACCCCCAACTAGCTCGACAAAGTATGAAACTAAAATAACATAGCAAACTATAAATGCCTGAACATCCTCGAAGGATGAGGACTCACCAACACCGGCTGGACAGATCTGAGAGGGAAGCAGGGGGATAATGGTGTTACTAAGACTGATCCCTCAGACCGATATTATAAAATGATACATCATAGTGTATGTCATCAGTACTTAGAATGTACTGACTATGCAAGGTAAGTAAAAACATATAGTTAAAATACATAAGAGTTCATAAGAGTAGGACAACATGATCATAACGTAAATATCATAATGTAAACATAAGGGCTCAAGGTTTTCAAAACATTCATAAATAAGTCATAATCACAATCATAGGAGAAAAGCTTTATTAAACATAAATAGAGCCAAAGTAACATATAAATAGCCATGCATAAATCATGAGGAACAATGGGAGGACTTGTCACAACCGGCCCCATCATGATAGAGCCTTACATGATGCCCCAACTTCTCGCTCAAGTGGGTAGAGCCATCCCAGGCTTGCCAGGCAAGGGAAGTGCATTATGTGATATTATGAAGAGGGGATCCAAAAACATTAACATTTGTATATATAAACATACGGTGGCACGTACTTCTGAGATACCAGCATAGTCCTTTGAATGCCGAGCTACTAGGTGCTATACATTACTCCCAAAAACATGTATATGAAGGCTCATATTGAAATCATAAAATCATTCATGAAGTTCATGGCCAAATAAATAATAAGATCATTGATCCCCCTTTAAAATACATGATTAGCCATGAACAAGGGCCCATAAATTGGCCAAGATTCACAAATCTTTACATGAACTCCATACATTCTCGTAAAACATTTATAATGATAACGTCCAAACTACACTCCTCTTTTATAAAAGAGTGTAAACAGTCACTGCTCAAAACAAATATTCCCAACAAGTGGTCGGGGTCGTTTCCACGAGGAATAGGGAGTGATGAAATCAAGAGTCGATTGAAAACTTGATATTAGTTAGCACCATGTAGTTGTAACATAAAAACAAGAAAATGGGGGGAAATAAACTTTGCAAATAATTACACAAATTTCTTTAGTGACTCACATGAAAAGAATCAGCTAAGTTGTAGACAATATTTGTAAAATACTAGAGGTTTAGTGTAGATGAAATACTAATTAGATTGGGATGGACCAGGTTAACTTCATAAGTTCAATAAATGTAAATAATCTCAGGAAATAGGTAGTCTCCACTTCCCAGCCTATTGACTACCCCTAACTAGAATTTTCCAAACTCTAGCTGCAATTTAACACACTCAAATTGATTTGGATCAGCAACTTCACTATTCCTAGCTATTAGTTGGTAATTAGGAAGAAGGAAGTAATTTCAGCCATTACTAGCTTAATTTTACAACCTCACATCCATACCCACTACTAGATTCCCTTCCAATACTTAATTATTCT
>JACEIK010003022.1:169755-183670 GCA_018107945.1 Datura stramonium
TTCTCCCTCTTTTTCTTCTCCCCTTTGCAATGTACTTCTTTTTATATTTATACCCTAAAAAGTAGGGTACTTTTCCTTCCTTTTTTAACAATGGACAATTTTACCCTTAATAGCATTGCTCTGGAACCGACGAAGGCACCGATGGTTCACCAATGAAATCCGTGAACCACCGACTACATGCTCTTCTTACTTCCGTTAGTATCAGTGAACTTCGGCGGTTCACCCGGCATTTCGCCGATATCAATCCGTGAACCGCCGGACCTTAAATACCAATTTCAGACTTTTTTGAGTGTCATTCAGTGTTCAAACCACCGTTTCGCCGCAGGTGACTCATGAACCGCCGGTGGCATTCCTCTTCCTAGGCCACTACCTTCATCTTCTTAACCAGTGTTTCGCCGGTTAACACTTGCATTTTGCCACTTCTGCTCATTCCTCCATTTTACCCCCATTTTAGCTCTTTTCTTCAAACTTAGGCACCTGCACACAATAAAAGCAAAAAGGGCATAAAATCCAACTAATCAACTTGAGAACTAAGCAAAAACTCAAACTTTAGAATCTAATGAGTTGGTAAATTACCAACTCATCAAACCCCCAATCTTGAATCATTGCTTGTCCTCAAGTAACGCAATACTTCAACTATTGAGGAAGAGGTCACATTTCTTCACAATTAAACTTCGCCGACCACATTTCTTCAGTGAGCATTTTCAGGTCTTTCTTCATAATGCTCACTGAAAATAGAAGGAAATACCCCAAAAAACCAAAACACTGAAGGTGTTTCAAGAAGGCAACAACGTTATATCAAGTTAAGCTTTTGAAAGGAATCATTAACCACACAAGGACAATTCTCAACCAAGTAACACAAGTAGCATCTCAAGTTGTAATCACTGAAAATTCAAATCTTGCCTTAGAGTTTGCACTCCTTGTTCTATGCTCATATGAACTCTAAATGCTCTTGCATTCCTAAAAGGAATGATGCCACTCACCATATATAGGGATCCCTATTCTCTTGACTTTTTGATGATTTGAATGCATATCAAGGATCAATTGGAAGAGACACTCACACTCACTCTCCGAAAAAATATCTTCATGCATACACTTGACCCATAGGCTTGCCCTGCATGTAATTCGCCACTAATGTAGAGTAGATGCACCTAAAATCATTTAGGACTTTCGGGCTGTGATGTAGGCTTAAGATCAGGGTGGGATAAACATTTGGACGTAGTGACTAGATCCTCCCTAATGCTTTTCGTTCCATTCCTTACAACACTTTTGCTCACTCAACCTCTTTTTTCTTTCTTCTTTTGCTGATGCCTTTCATTTATTTAATAGTCTCCCTTATAACCCCTCTTTAGCTTCTATCACTAACCTTATTACCTCAAGAGGGAACACAACTTCACAGAAATAGTTTTTTTGAATTCATCTTTTTGCATTTTCACTAAAGGTGATGTTTCCTTTTTACTACAATTCTTGTTTTCCCCTTTTGTTTTGCATACTCCCAAACTTAGGCTCTTGCCTTATTTTTCGCATTTGCTTTTCTCATTTCCTTTTTCTTAGGCCTTGAGCATTGCTTCAGCACTTGTTTTGTAATCAGAATTTAGGGAAAATAGGGCCAAAAGAGGTATTAAGAATGGTCCTAAGGCTTGTAATATGGTTGCCAAGGAAAGGTTTTAAGGCTCAACATTGGATAACAAGGATTAATGATCATGGAGGACGTATGGTTGAAGTGGCTAGACAACTGAGGGCCTAAACTCATTTCCTTGGTGCAACTACATCTAGGATTTCGTCTTGAATCACATTTAGGGAAAGTTCTAGACAAGATGTAATGAACAAGATTAACAAAAATATCCTTGCCATACAAAGCATCACCATTAAAGGGTCTACAAGAGTCATTTTCCAAAAAAAAGAACATCATATTAGGACATCAAGCAGGCAAACATCATAAGTCAAGCAGGGAATTTTACAACATACGACCAAGATTACTATGCTATGGTGTCAATACTTGCTCATTCTCTTCATTTTCATGCCATTGTTTTCACATTTTCCTTCCACTCACAAGAAGAAAAAAATTAGTTGATGCCTCTTAAAACAAACTTCACAACAAACTCAAAGTGACATGGCATTTCCTTTAAGAATGTCTCTACTCAATCCATCATCAGGAAAAGCCAACCCGGTTCGACAACAAAATTAGCTGAAATAAAAGAATGCTCCTTTCGAAAGAACCATGGTATAAAGAAAACCCTCAAAGTTTTAATTTCTACACTACTCTATTTATAATGGTGAAAAAGAAATTTAATTCATAAATCAAAAATTATCAACACACAATTCAAAAATTATCAAGTTAGAATAAACATTTAATTCCCCAAGACAATAATCAATCCCTCCCCCAAACATAAATCAGACATTGCCCCCAATGGAACCTATACGAAAGATAAGAAGGTAAATGAGATTTCATGATCATATTAGCGATTGGGTCTTGGCTTCCAAGTATAAGTGACAGCATCAAAAACCCAAGAAGCTGTGTATTCTGTCGTAGGTTGCATGGGATCTGGTGGAAGTTTAACATGTAGACCAGGGCCTGGTGCGAGCCATCTGTCTGGGAGGGTCCATAGCTCATGATAAGATGTTGTTGCCACACCCCCCGGGGCCCACGAAGGATCAACATCATACACCGAATGCATTTTAGGCGAAGAGGTGAGCTATGGTGGAGTTCTTCCTCCTCAGACATAATATCCGCATTATTGTGGTCGCCCACCCACCAATCATCTGGGGGACTTCTGGATGCTTCGACTTGTGGTGGAATAGCCTCAGGGTCATAGGGCATTGGTTGATCAGTGTGTGCAGTAAATATGGCCACCTCCTGCTGCAATGTCGTCACTTCACTTTCAAGAACATCCACTTTCAAGCACAAGTGTGTCAACTTGTCCTTGGCAGGCTGCAAGGCTTTCTTAAGGGCACTTTGGATCATGGACGGGATAGCCCTGGATAATCGTACAAGATGATTCTCACGCATCTTTACCCTTTGAACAATGTTAAGTAAATCCGGAGGCGGAGAAATTTGGGGTGCGCTTGCGTTAGCTGGGGCAGTAGCTATGTGAGAAGATGCCAAGGGTGATGGTGGAGTCAGGTGCCCTGCATCCCTTGCCCTTCTTATCATTGGGGCCTCTTTGTCTGTCTTGGTGTCCAAAGTAATCACTCCATGTAAATGTATAGTCCTATCCAATGAGTGCCATAAAGGACACTCAGCCCTCAAACACAACATATTTACCAAGGAAGGAAAGGAAAATGTTGTTGCTTGTTGTTTGGATTTTCGCCTGAACTGATCAGCAATAATCTCTCCCACATTAATGTGCACATTCTTCATTATGCATGCAAGAAGAATCACCACTTCAACAGGCACCTCTAATATATTTTGAGAGGGCATCAACCTAGAACAAACCAAATCTAACCACATGCGTGCGTCAAACTTTAAATCACACCTATGAATTAGGCCCTTGGACACAACCCATTGTGATTAACCTTGTGCAATTACGAGCCACCCATTGGAATTGGTTTGCCTTGTCTTCTATCTTCTGATGGAGGATTGGTGCGGTGAAATTGGTTCTTCCCAGTACAATAAATTGATTGCTTTAGGTGTGACTTGCACCTCTTGCCCTCACACCCAAACTGATGTCAAGCGTGGGAATGCTTCAGTGCGATCTTCCATCTTCATTAGTTGTTTTGTGGTCTATATGATGCATAGAATTCCCATACTAGCTCCGGAAAGTATAGGTCTACTGGTATAGTAAATGGGCCCCAATCACGCATCCCAATCTAGTGATATATCTCTGGGCATATAGTTTTGAATGATTCCACATCAAATTTAGCTTCTGCATGGATGACGCATTTTTCTTTGAAGGTTCTATAAAAATCCTCCATGCCTTTCAGCACGAATCTCTCTTGAGGGGTATTTTTGGGCACTGATGCTTGGACTGTATGAGAATGCTGATTGGTAGACATAATGCTGCAAGAGTATGTTAGTAGTGGACAATAATATATAGCTCAAAACTAAAGTAGCATACGGAACTTAGTAAGTGATGTGTCATCGGTGACTTGTCGGTGAGCCGCAGTTACATTTCGCGAGTCGTCAACGAATCGCCGATTGACTCAGAAGAGGATCAAAGACTGGGCATCATTGCATCTCACTGGCTAACCACAACTGGTGATTCGCGTGATGCAAAATTTCCTCTAAATATCCTTCACATCACCTTTATCTTGCAACCACCTGATTATATTTATACCTAAGTAACAAAAGACAAGGGTACCCTTAAGAGAAGTGTCAATCAATCCATCATTGGGAAACCCACTCGGGTATGTAGAATATACCCACATATAAGTCAACGAAGCAAAGCAACACCCATACACCTAGAACAATAAAATAAAAACCAAACTCAAAGAACAGGGTGGAACAACATATTACCGACAAAATTTTGATCTTTTTAGCATGAATGAGGAGATTCTTACCTTTAATGAAATGTGCTTGTGGAAATCTGTGGAGGATGCCTAAGGTACAAACACTTTGAGGAATGTGAACATTTGCTTAGGATGGGGAATATTAGAAGGTGGTAGTTGAAGAATAATGGGTTATTTTTAGAGGGAAAATGGGAGAGAATTTTGGGAGTTTGCAGCATTTTATGGAGTTCTGTCGTTTGGGATTTTGTCTTGGGAGTTGCATCGGCGATCGCCGAACTATACCGGTGATTCACCACTGTGGCCGCCACTTGCATTATTTGTAACACAATTCTGCCTGCTAGGTTGGCAATTAATCGGTGCTTCGCGGGTTTACCTAGCAATTCGCTGGTTGGGTCGCCGGTTCTTCATGGAACATTCAGTGCACTGGATGAGATTGGCATCCCAGCGCGCTTCACGAATCATCATTGCCGGTCCACCGATTGATTCGCATCTTTGTCCTGAAGTCCTCAGTCCACTGGTTCTGCCGGCGGTAGAATCTGTGCCTCACGAATTTTGATCGGTGGTTCACCGATTTGGTTTCCATCCCATTGCTTCATCCATTTTCACCTACAAAGAAAATCAAATACAACAAAATATATAAGAATAACAAATGCTTGGTTTGCCTCCCAAGAAACACCTTATTTAACGTTGTGGCACGACAAGAGACCAGGTCTATGGCTCTTCCAGATGTATCACCTCTGCTCGCCCTACTTCCTCCAACACTCCAAGATATCTTTTGACCCTCTGTCCATTTACTTTGAACTTGTTCCCATTTTTATTGTAGATTTCAATGGCTCCATTTTTGTACACCTGAGATACCTTGAAGGGACCTGACCATTTGGACTTTAACTTCCCAGGGAAAGCTTTAGTCGTGAATTGAATAGTAGCACCCATTCCCCTGGAATAAAATTACGCTGCAACACCTTTTTATCATGATAATGTTTCATTCTGGCTTTGTAAATTGCTGCATATTCATATTCCTTCATTATAAACTCTTTCATCTCCTGTAAATTATGGATTCGACCTTGGATAGCTTTCCCCATTCGAGGTTCAAACTTTTCAACGCCTATAAGGCTTTCTGTTCCATATCCACCGGGAGGTGACATGCTTTACCATACACCAACTAATAAGGAGACATCCCAATTGGTGTTTTAAATGCAGTCCTATAGGCCCACAATGCATCATCTTAACTTTTGTGCCCAATCAGTTCGATTCAAATTGACTGTTTTAGTCAAGATAGACTTTATTTCTTGGTTTGAAACTTCCACTTGTCCGCTAGTCTATTGATGATATGGAGTGGCCTCTTTGTTCTCTACACCATATTTAGCTAGTAATGTGCTGAACACCCGATTGCAAAATTAAGACCCCCCATCGCTAATGATAGCTCTAGGGGTACCGAACCATGAGAAGATATGTTTCTTTATTAAAGGTTTGACACTCCATAGATATATTGAGCAAGAAGAGAAAAGAAAAAGAAAAAAAAAGANAGAAGATATGTTTCTTTATTAAAGGTTTGACACTCCATGCCTCATTGTTTGGTAATGCTACAACTTCTACCCACTTAGAAACATAATAAATAGCCACTAAGATGTATTTTTTCCCATAAGAGCTTACAAAAGTCCCCTTGAAGTCAATCTCCCACACGTCAAATAATTCAACCTCTAGTATCGAGGTCAGCGGGAGTTCATGTCACCACGATATACTCCCTATCCTTTGGCATCGATCGCATTGCTTCACAAAGTCATGTGCATCCTAATGTAAGGTGGGCCAATAGAATCCACATTGCAACACCTTGGCCGCGGTTCGCACACTTCCATAATGACCACCCACAGGGGAGGAATGACAAGCTTCTAAAATGGGAAGTATCTCCACTTCTAGAACACACCGTCGTACTAACCCATCAGCACAACTTTCGAAGAGGTGGGGTTCATTCCAAAAGAAGTTCCGAACATCATGCATGAATTTATTTCTTTGCTGATAATCCAAACCTTCAGGCACAATACTGCTGGCCAGGTAATTAGTGAAGTCTGCAAACCATAGGGTCAGGTCATTGGTTGCAGCTAAGTTTTGCTCATCCGGAAAGGCATCATTGATCTCTTTCTGCACTCTTAGTTGCCCATTTGTTTCAAGTCGCGACAAATGGTCGGCCACTTGATTCTCGCAGCCCTTACGGTCTTTCACTTCAAAATCAAATTTCTGTAACAACAAAACCCACCTAACCAATCTTGGTTTAGAATCTTTCTTGGCCATTAAGTACCTGAGTGTCGCATGGTCCATGTGCACCACCACCTTGGTTCCAAGCAAGTACGCCCTGAATTTTTTGAATGCAAACACAATGTCTAAGAGCTCCTCTTTGGTCACTGTGTTATTTGTTTGAGCATTTTTCAGAGCTTTACTGGCATAGTAGATTAGATGGAAGATTTTATCTCTTCGTTGGCCAAGGACAGCTCCTTTTGCGACTACACTTGCATCGCACATAAGTTAAAATGGCTTTGACCAATCAGGTGTTACAATGATTGGCGAAGGAATTAATATTGCCTTCAACTCTACTAAGGCTTTCAAACACTCATCGTCAAAGAGGAATATTGCCTCTTTTTCCAATAGTCGAAATAGGGGACGATGAGTCCGTTGTTGGAAATGTGGAGGACTCAACGGACATTTCAAATATGGACATCATACATCTTTGAAATGTGGTCGGGGCGTTGCAAAGACCAAAGGGCATTCGTTTAAATGCAAACGTACCATAAGGACAAGTAAAAGTGGTTTTCTATTGATCCACTGGTACAATTGAGATTTTGTTATATCTCGAGTATCCATCCAAGAAACAATAGTATTCCTTCCACGCTAGATGATCTAACATTTGGTCAATGAATGGCACCGGAAAATGATCCTTCTTTGTCCAAGAATTTAATTTACGGTAATCCATACAAACTCTCCACCCCATGACTGGACGAGTGGTTATCAACTCATTTTTTTCATTTGGAACAACCTTAATTCCCTTTTTTTTTGGAACACTGCACCAGACTAACCCAACTACTATTCACAATGGGATACACTAGCTCTGCATCCAGCCATTTAATAATCTCTTTCTTGACCACCTCTTGCATAGGTGGATTCAACGTTCTTTGATGTTTGACTGATGGGCTGCAATTTCCTTGGAGGTTAATCTTGTGAGTGAAAATCCCTGGAGGGATGCCAATAATATCATCTATTGATCATCCGATGGCTCGAATGTGCCTCTTCAACATATCAATAAGTTTATCTACCTACAGCGATGTAAGTTTTGCTGAGATGATAGTCGGTAGTGTATCGTTCTCCCCAAGGTATACATATTTGAGATGATTAGGCAAGGGTTTGAGCTCCAACTTTGGTGGTGACATAATAGAAGGCTGGGACGGAGGGGTTGTACGATTCTTCAAATCAAGGTCTAGCTTTCTTGGTGGTAATGAACAATTTCTTACCTCTTTATACATATAATGGATCTCTTAGAGTTCCTCACCTTTCAGAAAAACATCAATGATCAGATCTTCAATAGCCTCTTCCTCCATTTCCCACTCTGAAACATCATCATCCTTAATGTCCTTCCTTGGGGCGGTGTTGTTTGTTGCTATTGGAGTAGAAATTTGAAATTCCAATTCGTTCATCCTTTTCTTCAATTGTTGAATAATTACCTCATGACTCTTTACCTTGGAGGTTAGATCCAAAAGTTTACTCTGTAGATCTTGAACCCCCTCTTCATTTGCGAGCACTACTTCGAGAGTGCTCTCCATATGTGGTGGAAGTACCTCAGTCCTCCCCTGACTACTGGCATCGACAAACTGGACATTGTTCTAACCTTGGTTTCCATAATAGCCATCATCATAATTCTTAATGACGTGACTATTTTTAGCATGGAAACCCTTCACATAGCTCGTCAACAGCTCTATTTGCTTCATCATAACTAGCAGCATTGTGTCCTTCTTCTCCTCCCTACATAATATTTGTCCACTAGCTTAATGGTCTCCACACAAGGTAACCCCTTTGGGTAATGTGACCATTCTCTGACACTCGACATCACCTGGACACCTTAAATTATCAGTGGCCACTATGGTGTTCACCAATTAAACTTAACACTCAACCACAAGATCATCAAATGCCAGTCCCCGACAACGGAGCCATTTTTTATAACATAAAAACTACACTCCTCTTTTATGAAAGAGTGTAAATGGTCGCTACTCAAAACAAATATTCTGGACGAGTGGCCGGGTTCGTAACCCACAAGGACTAGGGAGTTATGAAATCAAGTGTCGATTGAAGACTTGATATTAGTTAGCACCATATAGTTGTAACATAAAAACAAGAAAATGGGGGGAAATAAACTTTGCAAGGAATTACACAAATTTCTTTAGTGACTCACACGAAAAGAATCAGCTAAGTTGTAGACAATATTGGTAAAATACTAGAGGTACAGTGTAGATGAAATACTAATTAGATTTTGATGGACCAAGTTAACATCGTAAGTTAAATATATGTAAATAATCTCGGGAAATAGGTAGCCTCAACTTACAAACCTATGACTACCCCTAACTAGAATTTTCTCAAACTCTAGCTGCAATTTAACACACCCGAATTGATTTGGATCAGCAACTTCACTATTTCTAGCAATTAGTTGCTAATTAGGAAGAAAGAAGTAATTTCAGCCATTACTAGCTTAATTGTACAACCTCACATCCATACCCACTACTAGATTCCCTTCCAATATTTAATTATTCTCTCCTGAGCAACAATTAAGCAAGTATAGATAGACCCATATCATCATCAATGGATCTTCATTAATAGATTGAAAGGAATCTAATAGATTTACACTTGATTGAACATTAAGAAGTTAACTCTAGCAATACCCAATCCAATTAAGTATTCATCATCACACACTTCTAGTTAATGATTTTAGCTACTCATAGTTAAGAAATTTAAAAACACAATCATCAAAAGAATCATTGAATTTAATAAGAAGAGTAGATAACTCAAAAGCATAATTATCCTTCAACTACAGCTGAAACTAAATAATACCAAAGAAGAAAAGAGAGCAGAGTATCATTTACAACTTTCAATCAAAATCCCCTTTTCTTAGCTAAAATTGGTCTTCATCTAAAAAGGAAAGATGATGTGATGTGTACTTGGCTTATCTCTCAATCTCTCTATCTTCTCCCTCTTTTTCTTATCCCCTCTGCAATGTACTTCTTTTTCTATTTATACCCTGAAAAGCAGGGTACCTTTCCTTCCTTTTTCAGCAATGGACAATTTTACCCTTAATAGCATCGCTCTAGAACCGGCAAAGGCACCAGCAGTTCGCTGATGAAATCTGGGAACCGCCGGCTTCTTGGTCTTCTTACTTCAGTTAGTATCAGTGAACTTCGGCGGTTCACCCGACGTTTTTCCAATGAAAATTCGTGAACCGCCAGACCTTAAATATTAATTCCAGACTTTTCTGAGTGTCATTCAGCATCTGAACCGATGTTTCACCATAGGTGACTCGTGAACTGCTGGTGGCATTCCTCTTTCTAGGCGGTGACCTTCATCTTATTAACCGGCATTTCGCCAGTTAACACCTGCGTTTCGCCACTTCTGCTCATTTTCTCCATTTTACCCTCATTTTATCTCTTTTCTTCAAACTTAGGCACCTGCACACAAATAAAAGCAAAAAGGGCATAAAATCCAACTAATCAACTCGAGAACTAAGCAAAAACTCAAACTTTAGAGTCTAATGAGTTGGTAAATTTCCAACTCATCATATAATGACATTTGATAAATTCATGATAAGCACCTGAGAGAAATCATATCATAAAGCATAAATCATAATAGGGCTAATTAAGATCAAGATCTTAATGAAATCATAACTTGACTTTTCATAAAACATACATAATTAGGTAATATTGGATTTAAATTCAAATATATACATTTTATATTAAAAATAATCATAAAACATAACTTAATACATGAAAGGAATTTACCCATAGACGGATCATAGAGAATTTCACAAGAATTGAAATAAACCTTTTATATCATGAAACATGAATCTAGAATTGAAATCCATAGAATTGAGAGAAATTTATGGCATGAGAGTGAAAGAAACTCCCGTTCAGAGCCTCACATACCTGGATAAACTGAATTCACACTCCTACTTGAAAGCCAAAATGAAATTGAAGAGAATTTGATGAAATCTCTAAAACTTGATCTTCAAGGAAAGCTCTAGGTTGTATGCATGGAATAGATTAGGCTTGTAGTGAACTTACCCTTCTTAAAGCACACTTTTCAGAGCATAAAACAATGTAGTTTAGGATCCTAGGGCTTTGAAATGACGAAAATATCCTTAATGAATAATCTGGAAAATCTGCACGGGGAGAGACCACGATCAATCCAATGGATCATTACAAGTTCCCATGAGTCGTCGTTCCTCTCGTTGTCTCATCCCTGATTCTGCTCTCATGCCTCCTACAATGACCGGACAGGACAAGTCATTACAAGCTCCAATAACTTGTCGCTGCCAGTCATCATCACCACTACCCTTGTCCTGGAATTCCCCCCAACAGACACTTATAACGACTCGTAGCTCCCAATAACTGTCATACCCCGAGCCTACACCCTAGATGTAACATGGTACTTGAAGTCACAAGTGACCCCAAGTCAACCCCTGGTCTATCATACACTTGTATTCTGAGTAAAACATGCACAGCTAAAACTTTTGAAGTAATAAGATAAAAGCATTTTAATGAAATTTAAGATATAACTTACAACATAAAATCTAAACATCTGTAGTCTGAAAGCCTTCTAACTGATGAGTTACTGGGACAAGCCCCCAGCTAACTCTAAGTCTAAATAAAAACTGTAATCTAACTGTAAGAAAATTAAATAAGGCCCTCGAATTATAAGGGCTCACACTTCAACTGTAGTTGAGGAGGATCTGAATCGTGGCGGCTAACGCTGCTGAGTATGGGAACCTGCAGCTATATCATGAAATTGTACAGTATAAAAGTATGCGTCAGTACATTGAATATACTGAGTAAGTGGAAGAAAGAATAACTCAAATACAAAGTCTAAATTGAAATGACATGCAATGACTAACAAATAAACTGAACTGAAATACTGATGTAAACTGAAATGGTCAAGATGACCCTGTCTGATGGTCAAAGACATGCCTTAAGTCAAAAATTATGAGTTTGAAATACCGAACTAAACTGAGCTAAACTGATAGATCTGGAACTAAACTGAGTTGTTTATTCTAGACTGGACTGGACTGACAGTGGGAGAGCTTATAACCGACATATAACAACGTGAGCTAGATGTGGAGTCCGATGTATACACCACACTGGTAGGACCCAATATACCTTGCCAGGGTATAAAGGCATGAACTGGGTGATCACAAAAGTCTAGGGCCAATTAGTCCATGTAATACTGTAACCTACGATGGCAACGTAGTTCTGGGAACCTGGGTGCACTGGAACCCCAGCTCACTCGGTGCTAAGTCCTACTCTTGCTTGAAACCTATACTAAAATACTAAAATGAAAGCTTTAAACTAGGGAAAAGACTAGTCAGGGACATATAACTGAAAGTACCTTGAGAGTCTTAGCGGACTAGATTCTAAAACTGGATTCTAGACTGGTCAGAGCTGCTTATCTGGAAGCATCGCACACGTCTAAGAACAAACTGCAACTAAATTGGGGTCCTGGNTATATGTATGTATGTATGTATGTATAATATGTCATGACCGTCTAATGGACCAATAAACTAAATTCTGAGTCTAATTCTGATAACTGGGAGGCACCACTGACACCTCGGGAAAAGATTGAAGTCACACTGATCAGTTGAAAATTTTTGAATAGTTCTGAAGAGATTCTACGTTCTAACTGAACTGAACTATTAAGCAGCTAATAGAGAACTCAACTCATTCCAACAACACAGGAATTCCATAATATGGAAAAATTTCAAGAATTAAAGAAATCTCATCTGACAAAGCTAAAATCATTCTTATCAATGGAATATTTGCTCATCATATATATAATAAGAATTACAAGGAATTGTAGCCCAAAACATACTTCATTCACTAAATGGGGAATTAACAAGAAAACAATCTTCATGCGAGAATTTAGGGCTTCAATGCACTTTTGTATGAACATTGGCTATTTAATTAGGAACTGATGAAGATAATATGATCAATCAACATGGATATTATTCCAGGTGAAATTAATGAAATATAACACAAAATTTATTTGTATTCGAAAACTCAGGACTAACTGATAGGGAAATTATGGGAGGATTTTGGGGGACACAAGGGAAGAACAATTCCCTTGTTGAATTTCCACATACCTGACTAAATTTCCCTGGAGAAAAAAGCTTGAATGGTTGCAATTGGTGAGGAACCCTAGACCTTGCTTGAGCGCTCTTAAGAGAAGACTTATGCAAATTTCCTGAAAATCTGAGTGAAAATGAGGGGAAAATTGTTTAACCCCTCTAAATCCTTTCAAAATAATCCCAAAACAATGTAGTTTAGAGTCTAGGAGAATAGAAAATTACTAAATAGCACTTAGAAAATAGCTGGGAAAAATTGCCAGGTGAGCTAACGGGTCGTGGTGACTGACCACGACTAGTGGTCACACCCGTTGGGTATACTGCCCAGGTTCCTCTGTAGGTCACCAGTCATGGACCACACCGCCTCAGTTCTGAAGATCCAATACTAGACTTGGTAACGAGTCACTTAACGAGTCGTTGTCACTAATGATGACTCGTGGTGACGCTCGTTAGGTACACTGCCTAACAACTGACGAAGGCTGGTAACAGGGGATACAACGAGTCGTTACAGGTGACCACAAATCGTGGTTACCATCTGTCAAGTACACTACCCACTTAATAAATTCCTAACTCAGGCCTGACCATAAGAGACCTAACGGGTCGTGGTCAGAGACCACGACTCGTGAAGTCTCTCATTGGGTACACTGCTTCTCACTTTACACTTCTATTTCCCCTTTCCACGACTGACTTAACGAGTCGTTGGGTCTCATAATGACCTGTTAGGTGAGTCATCCTGTAGCATTTCTATAGATTTTCCATATTTTCTGATTTAAGTTCCGAATCTAGTTTTTGAGTTTCCGGGGCATTACAATATCTCCCCCTTGTAAACATTCATCTTCAAATATTAGAAAACACACAGGAAAGCAGAGAATATCAATAAAAATTTCCAAATACTTCTCATTTAACTCCAAAACTGATAGAATGACTACCTCCATTTCAAAATACATAATTGAACTGAATTTACTTTCATGCATACATCCAAAGTCGTAAAAGATGTTCGATTGTCTGGATGACTACACGCAAGTGCACGTGGTCGAACAAGTAGTAAGTGGCTCAAGTAAGCCAAGTATCGATCCCACAGGGATTGGACTACGGGGCAAA
>JACEIK010003023.1:0-17234 GCA_018107945.1 Datura stramonium
GTCACATCAATTCCCCTTGGGTCATATATAGGTCTATAATCTGCCTCTTCCTCCTCAATCTGATGTCCATATAAAAATTGGGTCAAAAGACCTCCAAACCCAAATCTTTGGTCCTTTTTCACCATCACTCTCCTCAACACATTTTTAATGATCACTGCAATCTTCACTAGCACTCCAGTCATCAATGCATAGACAAGACAAACTCTTTCCCTAGTAACATGAGTCACATGTTTCCCAGGTACAAAACAAGCACAAAAATAATTTTCAACCAAATATGTGCCTCTCTACTCAAGTGAGTGTATGGTAATGATACATGATTTTTTGGTGGCGGGTCCACCTTGCAACTGAATTAGGGCCACAAAAAAGTATGTCTAATGTCTCTATAAGGGAATTTCTTTACAATATTCACTAGAGGTTGTGGGTCAACATGTTACACCTCATAAGTTTCTATCGTATAGTCGGCATACTCGTACCTAAGTCGAGAGTTTTAGAGTACGAACCATACAAGAAAGGGCCCGGGGAGAGGTCGAACGAGCGCAAAATCAAGATAGCAGGGGAGAAGGCCAGACCAGTTGCAACTGGGGCAACATGTCACAGACCCTCTCCCTCCATGATGGGCTTTGTGACACACCCGTAAAACAGCGCGTTGGGGTCCGTGTCATGGACCCCTGTCCACCGCCCAAAGTTATATATATATTAAGTTCATTTCATTTGAATCAATTCCCAAACAAATGCCCTAGGCCAGATAGAGAGAGCTACGCAAATTTTGATCATTTTTCATCCATTTACGCTGCTAAACGTGGTCCAAATTCAAATTAACTTCAGGTATTGAGTTCTAAGCCTGCAGGGACATCACTACAGAGTTATTTCCTCAAAATACACCCGATAAATCAAAACTCCACTGAGTAGAAGTTGTCAGAATTGCTCCAAACTAATTCCTAAATGATCAAAGGCATCAAGTAAGCATTTCTCCCTTCTAAACTCTTGGGAAATTATAGGTTTTTGGTCGTACTTTTCGAAGTTGAATATTATTGTTATTAATATTAGAAGTTATCATTTTAAGCCGAATTTGGTATTAAAACTAGTCTCTTTCTCCCAGTATTACGGTTGTAGTTGGAAAGAGCTGTTGAATAAAAGCTGAAACTTGTCAGTTATTCGGGAAATGACAATCGAGGTATGTAAGGCGAATTTCTTCCGCAAGTTAGTTTCTATAGCATTGTAATACAGTTTGAATTCCAGTAAAGGAGCCATAAGTATTTTTATTGTGATTAGCTATTTCCATTAGCTGAGACCAGTACTCTATGTTTAGTTTGGGATTGATTTTCCCTGTATAGCGTTCCATAACCAACCCAGGGTTACTAGTTGTGTCATTGCCCACCAAGGGCTAGATGACGTCACTCCAAGGAGCAGTATACCTTATGCGAGGGACGAAGATGAGGTCCGAGGACCTTAAATAGTCCATTCCATGGCTGGAATAGTTTTATGCCATATCAGCACCACACCCCCCGTCGAGCCTGGTGCCCGAGGTATAGACAGCAGGAGTCCACCGGACTCAGACACATCTATAATTTAGGGGCCGAAGGGGCTCAGTTGCAGACCCAAGGTACTGGTAGGAAGGCTGTGGTTATTAGTTGACTCATTTTGACCTTGTTAGGGGTATATAGATTGAAGTGTGCTTGCCAGGGCTTATGGGGGCCCCGAGTGGGTTATTCTGTGCTAGTTGTACCTTCCAACTTATGGGGGCCAGGTAAGGTTCTTGTTTGCACTATTTACTATTAGATTAGACAGCATAAAGTTAAGTTATTCAAGTTATACCTCTATCTCTTTCACTCAGTTACTTTCAGTTTCATCTTACATTTTATTCAGTTATCTTCAGATATTTCCTTATATATTCGACACATATTGTACTGACGCCCACCTTGGGGCACTGCATTACTTGCCTGCAGGTGCAGATAGATGCAGATCAAGACCTTCTTAGCTTTCAGCCAGAATTAGCAGTGCAGTCGGCTCCTTTCCTCCGGAGCTAACAATTAGAAGATTTTCTCTTTTGATTGTACAGTATATGGGTAGGTTAGGGCCCTGTATCGACCATTATTCCACTCGAAGAGGCTTACAGATTTTACAGTTTTCCTGTGGTTAGTTGTCGTTGGCAGTGTGGAGCCTGTATATGTTTTATTTCGTGTGACGGCCGTGTGGGGCCATGTTTAGCTGCTAGTTAGTGTCCTTTTCATCCTTAGCATATTTTAGTGCCTGATCTACCTTTCAGTTATAACTAGACATAATGGTGGTCTTGTCGGCCCGCATAGGATTCCCTTTATTTGCCTATTATTGGTTAGTTGTTTACCTTACAGGTGGCTATAAGGCCTTTATCGGCCGGAGGTTTTGTTTACAGTCGAGATATAGCCCGTTGTTTTCTTGAGATGAGTTGTAGGCTCGCACCAGACGTGCATAAGCCTAGCCAGGTCAGTCAGATTCCAGTATGGCACTAGGTGTTAGTCATGCCTCCCAAGGTGGGGCCTGACAAACTTGGTATCAGAGCAGGTCGAATCCTAAGGAGTCTGCAAGCCGTGCCAAGTAGATTCTTGCCTATGGATGCGTTAAGTACCACATTCTATAGACAGGAGGCTGCGAGGCATGTTAAGGTTGTTACTCTTCTTTCTCTTCCAGTCGTGTTATAGAGTTGTGTTGTATAGGGTTGAACCCCTAAGCTTATTATAATCTGCTTGTCTACAGAGAAATATCGGACACGCGACAGACCACGACTGGCAGGAAGTTAGACGTCGCAGCAGGAGAAGGCACTAGCAGGGTGCCCCAGTCAGAGCCAGCCCGATCTGAGGGTGACAGGAGACTTTATCTCGATCACCCCAGCACTCTCCACTACTCCAGGAGCCGTCCAAAGTGGCAGATGTGTCGGCACCACTTCCAGCAGTTCCTATACCGATATCATCATACCAGGAGGTTAGGAGCACCGTCTTCATGTTAGCTCAAATGATGGCTGCACAGTGTAAGCCAGTGGCACCTGTGGTTGCTGAATCTTTGGGAGGACCTAGTAGTTCGAGGGTCCAAGAGTGTCTCGCTCTGAGTCCCCCGCATTTCACGGGGACGGATCGGGATAAGGACCCTCAGGACTTTTTGGACCAGATGTAGTGGATCTTCATAGTAATGCATGCCACGCATGCGGAGTTGGTTGAGTTAGCGGTATTTTGGTTGTGGGACATAGTAGTGTTGTGGTACGAGAGTTGGGAGAGGTCTCGAGGTAGAGATGTTCCCCCTCTGACTTGGTCCAATTTTTCAGAGGCCTTCTTGGACCATTATTTGCCGTGAGAATTCCGACAGGACTGAGTAGATCAGTTTCTGCATCTGGAGCAGGGATCGATGAGTGTTCGGGAGTATGGTATGAGATTTTACTCCTTGGCCCGATATGCACCAGATTTTGTAAACACTTGCCAGCCAGGGTGCACCGATTCATTATGGGGCTTCTTCCAGAGTACATAGAGACTTGTGTTACGGCCATTCTGCGGGAGGATATGGATATCGCTCGTATCCAGGCATTTTCTCAGAATATTGAGGGGATCAGACAGCGACAGCGAGGGTAGAAAGGGCAAGTCAGGAGCAACGTCGTAGGGCTAGGTCTAGTGACACTCAAACAGAGTCTCAGGGCAGACCCAGGCCATGACTATCAGACAGACCACCCAGACCCCCACCTCCACAGCAGCAGCAGGGTGGTAGACCTCACCATCGAGGGCAGTCAGGACCCGGCAAGAGCTCACAGCCATCGGGTTTGCAATAGCAGAGTAGACTCATTGTGCCACCTTGTCGTATTTGCAGTCGACGTCACCTTGGGGCATGTAGGTATGGTTCTACTGCGTGTTACACCTGCGGACAAGAGGGTCATTTGATGAGGGACTGTCCATCCAGGGGTCAGAGTGATCGGGACTGATAGGACAGATCTTCAGTAGGGTCATGTGCCCCAACATCTCCAGCAAGGCGTAGGCCCTCAGCTCCAGCCGGCAGAGGCCGAGGCAGGTCAGGGGCATCGAGTTTAGGCACCGGTTCAGGTTGCACTTATGCTTTACCAGGGCGACAGGAGTCAGAGTTGTCGTCGGATGTTATGACAAGTATGCTGGACATTTTTTCTCATTCAGCTTATGTTTTGATAGACCCATGTTCCACTTTATCTTATGTTAGACCACTAGTGGCCCGAAAGTTCGGTATACCGCTAGAATTGCTCAGCGACCTTTTCAGTGTCGACGCCTGTCGGTAATTTTATTATATCTAAAAGGATCTACTGGGGCTACATAGTAGAGGTTGTTGGTCGCCAAACTTTGGCAGATTTAGTGGAACTAGAAATGATCGATTTTGATGCAATTATGGGTATGGATTGGCTAGCACCATGTTACACCAATATAGAATATTGGACCAAGACTGTCCAATTCCACTTTCCAGGGGAGGTAATACGGGAGTGGAAAGGCAATGCAGCCACGCCAAAAGGTAGGTTTATATCCTATCTTCGGGCGAGAAAGTTGATATTAAAGGGTTGTATCTATCATATTGTCAGGGTTCAGAATTTCCAAGCAGAATCACCGACTCTTCAGTCCATTCTAGTAGTCAATGAATTTCCAGATGTTTTCCTAGCTGAACTTCATGGTATTCCCCCAGAACGGGAAATCGATTTTTCTATCGACCTATTACCAGGTACTCATCCTATATCCATCCCTCCATACGGAATGGATCCTTCTGAGCTTAGAGAATTGAAGGAACAACTAAAAGATCTGCTGGATAAGGGTTTCATCAGGCCGAGTACTTCACTGTGGGGTGCGCCAGTTTTGTTTGTAAGAAAGAAAGATGGATCCCTCCGCATGTGTATAGATTACCGGTAGTTAAACAAAGTCATTATTAATAATAAATACCCGCTTCCTAGGATAGATGACTTTTTTGATCAACTACAAGGGGTGAAGTATTTCTCTAAGATCAACATAAGGTCTGGGTATCACCAAGTTCGGGTTCGGGAGAGAGATATCCCAAAAATGGCTTTCAGGACCAGGTATGGCCATTTTGAATTCCTAGTCATGTCCTTCAGATTGATAAATACTCCTACAGTGTTCATAGATCTGATGAACAACATCTTCAGGTCGTATCTGGATTTGTTTGTGATAGTATTCATTGATGACATTCTGGTGTATTCCCGCTTAGAAGTAGAACATCGAGGTCATCTTCGAATAATGCTACAGGTTCTTAGGGATCGCCAGTTGTATGAAAAATTTTCTAAGTGTGAGTTCTGGCTGAATTCGGTATCCTTTTGGGTCATATTGTGTCGGATGCTTGTATTCAAGTAGATTCGCAGAAGATTGAGGCAATAAAGACATGGCCCAAACCTACAACTCCAACTGAAGTACGCAGTTTCCTGGGGTTAGCTGGGTGTTACAGAAGATTTGTAGAGGGGCTTTCTACTTTATCAGCACCTTTGACCAAGTTAACTCAGAAAGCAACTAAATTTCATTGGACTGAAGAGTGTGAACAGAGTTTCCAGGAGTTAAAAAACAAATTGACGTCAGCGCCAATACTAGCTTTGTTGGAAGGTTTAGAGGGTTATGTAGTGTACTGTGATGCTTCGGGCGTTAGGTAAGGGTGTTTCTGATGCAACATGGTAAGGTAATTTCCTATGCTTCAATGCAGTTGAGGAAGCATGAAAAGAACTATCACACTCACGACCTGGAGTTGGTGGTAGTAGACGCCTTAAAAATCTAGAGACATTACCTGTATGGGGTGCACGTGGACATTTTTACCGATCATAAGAGCCTCCAGTACATCTTTACACAGAAAGAGTTGAATCTGTGGCCGCGTCACTGGTTAGAATTATTGAAGGACTATGACGTGAATATTTTATACCATCCAGGGAAGGCTAATATTATAGCAGATGCCCTTAGTCATAGAATAATCCGGAGTTTAGCGCACTTGAGACCCGAATAGTGGGAGCTGCCCCGAGAATTGCACCAGCTAGCCAGTTTAGCCATCCAAATAGTAGACTCGGGAGACAATGGGGCAGTGATTCAGAATACCACAATATCATCCCTGGTTGTAGAGGTAAAAGAGCGACAGTATGAAGATCCTAACCTTGTATAACTAAGAGATAAAGTACAGTGAGGGGAAGTATCAGCTTTTGAGGTAACCGCAGACGGGGTCTTGAGATGTAGAGGTCGTCTTTGAATTCTAGATGTGGCAGGACTTCGCTAGCAAATCATAGCAGAGGTACATTATTCCCATTATTCTCTTAAACCAAGTTCAACAAAGATGTATCATGATATAAAAGAGATTTATTGGTGGCTTGAAATGAAAAAAAGGGTGTAGCCGAATTTGTAGCACAATTCCCTAATTACCAGCAAGTAAAGGATGAACACCAGAAACCTGGTGGGTGGACATAGGAGATAGCGGTACCTATGTAGAAATGGGAAGCGATTAACATGGATTTTGTGACAGGGTTACCCCGTACCAGGTGCAGATTTGATTCTATCTGGGTGATTGTTGACAGATTAATGAAGTCAACTCATTTTTTGCCAGTCCAGACTACCTTCTCAGCCGCGGACTATGCTGAATTGTATATCAGAGAAAAATAGTTCGATTACATGGTGTCCCGACTTCTATCATTTCTGACAAGGGGCATAAATTTACAGTTAGATTCTGACAGTCATTTCAAAAAGGCTTGGGAAACCAGGTTAATCTGAGTACAACTTTCCATCCTCAAACAGAAGGGCAGGCAGAACGTACAATTCAGATGTTCGAGGATATGTTGCGAGCATGCGTGTTAGACTTTAGAGGCAGTTGGGATGAGCATTTTCCCCTTATTGAATTTACTTATAATAATAGTTATCATTCAGCAATCTAGATGGCGCCTTATGAGGCCTTATATGGGCAGAAATGCAGGTCCCTAGTGGGTTGGTTCGAGGTTGGAGAATTAGAGTTAATTGGACCAGACATAATCCACCAGTCAGAGGAGAAAGTAAAGCCTATCAGAGAGCGCTTTTTGATAGCTTAGAGCTGCTAGAAATCTTACTCTGATGTGCAGCGTAGGGACTTGGAACTCAATGTTGGTGATTGGGTGTTTTTGAATGTTTCGCCAATGAAAAGCGTAATGAGGTTTGGTAAAAAGGGAAAGCTTAGCCCTAGGTTTATTGGCCCATATCGGATCCTCTGAAGAATAGGCCAAGTGGCTTATGAATTAGACTTGCCTCTAGAGTTAGAATCTGTTCACCCGGTCTTTCATGTGTCAATGCTACAAAAGTGTATAGGGGATCCGTCCCGAGTCGTGCCAGTCGAGGATGTCCAGATTACTGAGGAGTTAGCCTACGAAGATATTCCAGTAGCCATATTAGATCGGTAGGTTCATAGGTTGAGAAAAAAATGTCTCCTCTGTTAAAATATTATGGAGGAACAGGAATAAAGAAGAGATGACCTAGGAAGCTGAGAATGAAATGAAGTCTAGATATCCTCACCTGTTCCAGGATTGATTCAGATTATGCAGTTAAGGTGAGGTTGTTGTTGTTCAGTTGTTATTTTACTGCTTATGTTATTAGTACTGTTGTTTAGCTACCTCTTATTATTGTGTAATGATTGCTATAGTTCCCCATGAGATACTTATATTGGACTTTTCTGCGTTTTAGGTTTTTAAGATAGTCCATATTATAGGGGAGACTTTGTCAAAAATTTTCCAAAACATTAGTTAAGAAAGTTAACTCCTGTAAGTTGTAGTTGACATTCGAGGAAAAATATTCCTAAGCGGGGAGGATGTTACACCCCATCAGTTTCTATCATTTAGTCAGTATACTCGTATGTAAGTCGAGAGTTTTAGAGTACAATGCGTATGAGAAAGGGCTCGGAGAGAGGTCAAACAAGTGCGGAATCGAGATAGCAAGGGAGAAGGCCGACCAGTTGCAACTGGGGCAATGTGTCACGGGCCATCTCCTTCCGCGATGGGCTCCGTGACACGCCCGTGAAATGGCGCGTTGGGGTCCTTTTCACAAACCCCCTGTCCACCGCCCAAAGTTATATATATTAAGTTCCTTTCATTTGAATCAATTCCCAAACAATTGCCCTCGGCCAGATAGAGAGAGCTACGCAAATTTTGATCATTTTTCGTTTGTTTACACTACTAAATGTGGTCCAAATTCAAATTAACTTCAGGTATCGAGTTTTAAGCCTGCGGGGAGCATTACTACGGATTTATTTCCTCAAAATACACCTGGAAAAATCGAAACTCCACCTAGTAGAAGTTTTCAGAATTGCTCCAAACTAATTCCTAAACGATCACAGGCATTAAGTAAGCATTTCTCCCTTCTGAACTCTCGAGAAATTATAGATTTTTGGCATTTTATAAAGTTGAATATTATTGTTAGTAGTATTAAAATTTATAATTTTAAGCCGAATTTGCCATTAAAATTAGTCTCTTTCTCCCAGTATTACGGTTGTAGTTGGAAAGAGCTATTGAATACAAGCTGAAACTTGTCAGTTATTCGGGAAATGGTAATCGAGATATGTAAGGCAAATTTCTTCGGCAAGTTAGTTTCTATAGCATTATAATACATTTTGAATCCTAGTAAAGGAGCCAGAAGTATTGTTATTGTGATTAGTTGTTGCCATTAGCTGAGACCAGCACTCTATGTTTAGTTTGGGATTGATTTGCCCTGTATAGCCTTCCATAACCAACCCAAGGTTACTAGCCGTGTCGTTGCCCGCCAGGGGCTAGATGAAGTCGCTCCAAGGAGCTTTATGCTGTCCTTGAGGGATGAAGATGTGGTCTAAGGACCTTAAACAGTCGATTCTATGGATGGACTATTTTTATGTCGTATTGGCACAACACCCCCCATCGAGCCTGCTGCTCGGGGTACAGATAGCAGGAGTCCACCACACTCAAACACAGCTATAGTTCAGGGGCCGAGCATGCTCAATTTCAGACCCAGGGGACTAGTAGGACGGTTATGGTTATAAGTTGACTCATTTTGACCTTGTTAGGGGTACATAGATTGAAGTGTGCTCGCCAGAGCTTATGAGGGCCCCGAGTGGGTTATTTTGTGCTGGTTGTACCTTCCGGCTTATGGGGGCCAGGTAAGGTTCTTTTTTGCACTATTTACTATTAGATTAGACAACATGAAGTTAAGTTATTCAAGTTATAGCTCTATCTATTTTACTCAGTTACTTTCAGTTTCATCTTACGTTTTATTCAGTTATTTTTAGATATTGCCTTACATATTCGGTACATATTGTACTGACACCCACCTTGGGGCGCTGCATTACTTGCCTGAAGGTACAGATAGACGCAGATCAGGACCTTCTTAGCTTTTCAGCCAGAGTTAGAAGTACAATCAGCTTCTTTCCTCCGGAGCTAACAGTTAGAAGGTTAGCAGTGCATTCAACTCCTTTCCTCCGGAGCTAATAGTTAGAAGGTTTACTCTTTTGATTGTACAGTGTATGGGTAGGTCGGGGCCCTTCTCGACCATTATTCCACTCCTAGAGGCTCGCAGATTTTACAGTTTCCCTATGGTTAGTTGTCGTTGGCCGTGTGGGGCTTATATATGTTTTATTTCGTGTGACGGCCGTGTGGGGCCTTGTTTAGCTGCTAGTTAGTGTCCTTTTAGACCTTAGCGTAGTTTAATGAATGATTTACCTTTCAGTTATAACTAGACATAATGGTGGTCTTGTCGACCCACATAGGATTCCCTTTATTTGCCCGTTGCTAGTTAGCTGTTTTCTTTACAGGTGGCTATTAGGCCTTGTCGATTGAAGGTTATGTTTATAGCCGAGATATAGCCTGTTGTTTTCTTAAGATGAGTTGCAGGCTCGCACTAGATGTGCATAAGTCTAGCTAGGTCAGTCAGATTCCAGTATGGCACTAGATGTTAGTTATGCCTCCCAAGGTAGGGCATGACACAACATTTGGTATACCAAGTAGCTTGTTCAAAATAATGGGTGAAAATTTGATAATTTTCTCTCTAATTTTGACTTGGTTTGACCTCTCTTTTGGTTTTCAATTAGTAATAAATTCCCTCACCATATTTAAATTACAATCACCGAGAGCATTAAATACAAAATCAAGACCAAGAATGTGTAATTTATCTACCATGTGAGGAAATACATATTCTGAATTTTTCTATCAATAAACATATCACGTGAGTATTTTGATTCTTTATGTTCTTTGAGCCATTTCTTACCTTCTTGCTCTGTAACCCAACAGAGCCCATAACGCCTCAATGGTTGTTGTGGATTACTCACATCATCATGCTCCTCCTCACTAGCTCTTTTTGACCTTTTTGAACCATGATTTGAAGAAGTCATTCCTTTTCCCTTACTTGGTTTTGGGGCCATTTATGGAGATTTCACAAGAAAAATGTTGTCTTTTGTGATTTTGGTGAAAATGTTTGGAAGGATTTTGAGAAAAGATGAAGTTTTTGGAGAGTTTTCTTGAGAGAATAGGGGTGTGCGGGCCTCTTGGAAGAATGAGCTGAAAAGTTTAGGTTTTGGCTTTATAAAACACTCCCATGAGCTGGATTTTATGTTTTAGCCCTTAAATTTTTTGCCTGGGACCATACTGTCGTGGCGCAGCGCTCACTGCGCCATATTTTTTGCGCGTCACGACATTGGATGTGCCTCTCTCCTTCCGCATCGCACCAACCTTGCGGCGCCATGCTTGCGCATTGCGCTAGGCCTTTAACTGCTTGGCCTGTGTGTCGTGCTGCTTGTGTGCTGCTTAGCCGAATTTTTCCTTTTGAACCCTGTTTTCATATTTCATTCTCAAAACTCCTTTTTTGAATTATGATTTAGCCCCTTCACACTTGAACAAACTCATTTACTCAAAATTGCCTTGGGTTGCCTCCCAAGTAGTACCTGATTTAATGTCTCGGCATGATGTAGGTATCTTGATTACATAGACTTCATCAAGATACCTAATGGGATCATGGTCACATGTAGTTACCCTCATTGCAAGGGTTTGAAACGGTATCACTAGGCAAAGTGCCCTTTTGCATTTGATTCAATGAGGCCAAGATTTGCCCCACCTGTTGCTCCAATCGTTTAATGGAGGTTGAATGTGAGTCAACCAATTGACTCAAGCTGGAAAGTTCCCCTCTCATCTCTTTAACTCTCAATTCTGTGGAGTCCACCTTCTTCATCATGCGACTCATCATATATTCCAGCCTTGATGTTCTATAGTCATTCACGACAAGTCCCCTTGCTTGTGGAGGCACATACGCTCCAACTCTATCATTTTTTGGGGCTTCCGATTCCTCCATTTCCCTTGGTCCCTTTGCCCAGTCTGGTCATAGACATTGTTTCCATAATAGTACCGATGTTGAATTCCTTGGCCTTGACGCCAAGAGTCTTGGTTATACCCCTTGGGTGTTAGCTCGGAAATTCCCCTGATTATTTATAAAATTTGCTTCTTCCTCAGTCTCAGGGTAATGATCGTCATAGCTGGGTCCTTTTCTTATGAATTCACCGCATGCACCTTTTGAGTATTCAAAATACTAAGGTTCTTGGTGATTAACTCGAGTTGGGTCTTAAGGTGGGTCATTTCTTGGTCCCGTTCCTCTTCTCTCTTTCGCAGCTCTACTGTCATTCCTCTTGAGTGGCTCACAGTAGCAGCTTCGGATTCTCTTGTGTGACATGACCTATTTGTCTTGGCAATCTTATCCAGTATCTCACTATTTCTACAAAGGTGTGGGTCATCATGGACCCCTCAGCAATTTCGTCTGCTACAGCTTTGTTTACTGCGCTGAGTGACTTATAGAATACTTTCCAAAAGGACCTCCTCAGGAAGCTTGTGATTAGGACACTACTTCAACTTTTTCTTAAACCTTAGTCATGCTTCATATGGAGCTTCCCCAGCCAATTGTCTGAATTTATTAATCTCATCCCTCAATTAAATCATTTGTGAGGGTGGGAAGAATCTATCTAAGAAAGCAGCAGTTAGCTCTGCCCAAGTAGTGATAGACTCATCTAGAAGCTCATTTAGCCACAAAGTAGCTTCCCCGGCTAATGAGAATGGAAATAAGCAGAGTCAAATCGCTTCTTGAGATACTTTGGGCAATCTATATGCATTGTAGATACCTAAAATTTATCAGATGTTGGTTTGGATCTTCACCGGATGAACCATTAAACAATCTCTTCATGCTCAGCAGATGCATCGTAGTATTTGTCACATCAAATTTAGCATTCGCTGGCAGTGGGGATAGAACAATAGCTCCAGTGTAGCTGACCTCCTCTTGCTCATACTCTCTCTCGAAGAGCGCATTCCTTATGGTGTTTCATCCTTGATGACTAGGGGTGTTTTTTCGGTTCCTATCTACTAAAGTGGCAGCAAGTTGGGTGGCTTTGGCTCTTCTAGCTATGTCGGCTAGTTGAGCCTCTTCGGCCCTTCGTGTTGCTTCAGCTTGCTGTGTCTCAACCAACTCTTCCTCCTGTGGGAGGTTGAGTTGCACCCTAGGGTTCTCAATGCAAATCTGTGGATAGTCAAACACAAAAAAAACAAAACATAAAATATGAAATAAGATTATAAGTTAAGCTCAAATACCGATTAACTATTTCAAAATCATATTCTCTAGCAATGGTATCAAAATTTCATCAGGCCCAAATTACACCTCGCAATTAAATTATAAAGAAGTTGCTATCAAATATACAAACCCAACAAAGGTTGAGGTCGATCCCATGGGGAATAGGTAGAAATAATATGTTAACGACAAATAAACTAACTCATAATCATTATTTTGGAAGGGGGTTTACAAATAAAAATAAAAATAAAATAATGCCAATGATTGTTGAGCTGTTTATCAAATTACTAAGACTAAACTAGGATTGTATTCCCCATGACTTCATAACTTAGTAGGCTTTTACTAGTGATCTATCCTAGTGAATTTTGTGTAAGACTTACGTTTAGTACATCTAATTGTTTCTTCACTTAAGAATTATACATATTTCCTCTCGGTCTCAAAGTGCATGTGTTAAGTGTGCCAATAGAAAACAGATGCTTTCCACCTAGCTCTACTCGGTCTCAAAAGTGTGTATATTCTAGCTTTGCAATAAGTCTTTGAATTTAACTATCCTCGGTTAGAGCTCAAGTTAATTAGATGAGAATTATTAATCTCATGTTGCCATTGTTACTCTGTTTTCCTAACTTCAACCTCTTTGGTCAGGCAAGTTGAAGATACGGGCTTGTTTCAACTTTTACAACCATTCAAACTTTAATTAAAATGAAGAGAATAACAATACACTTAATTCACCATTCAAGAATCACTATTTTATTATGCCTACATTCGTTGATCCATCATCGTTCCACTACCCTAGCCTAAGATTTAGCCGCTCATGTTTATGAGAAAATAAATAGAAGATGTAGAAGATATCATAATTAAATACTTACTTTAACATAAACTTTGTTCAACAAAATCTCCAAGCTAAAAGGTTCCACAAGAACTTGATGAATTTCCAATAAGAACTCAACTAAACTATTACACATAGTATGAATTGTGCAACAATTGAGTTGTAAACTCTATATGATATTTTCTAGCACTAAAATTCCACACACCTAAGACATGAAATAAAGCATATTTGTAATAGTAGATACAGCCTTAATTGTTCCTTCTTGGATTTGAATTGGGTTTTGCAGCTTAAGTTCCAAGTTGAATTGGGATTTACAAATTCTGGCTAGTAGGACTATGATGCACGTCGCGCCTCTCCTTACGCAGAATCACTGGCACGTCGCACCTCTAGTTGCCTCATCCTGCTTGCGCGTGGCACAGGCATGCCTGCGTGATGCCAACTTCTATATATTCATCTTATCAATCCCATTTTTCCATTCTTGCACTTTTAAGCTACATTTAAGCCAATATTCATTATTTTTAGACCTGAAAGCATCTAATCATGTGCGTTACCTCTTTTTCACAAATATATCATAAAACACATGGAAACACACACAATTTTTTCTTAAAACATAGTAAAGTATGAGTAAAATATGGCTAGAAAACGCATAAATTCACCGTTCGTTAATGCTCTCTACTAGAACAACTAGAGCGGGATCGTCAATGCACTTCTTCAACAAGGACACATGGAAGACCGGATGCACTAATCTAACTCGGCGGGCAACTCTAACTCATATATCACATTGCCAACCCGCCTCAGAATCCTATAAGGACCAATATACCAGGGACTAAGCTTCCCCTTCTTGCCAATCCTCATAACTCCCTTCGTGGGAGACACTTTCAAGAACACTCAATCATCAATGTTGAACTCAAGCTCTCACCTCCTAACATCCCCATAGGATTTCTGTTGACTCTGAGCTGTGTTTAGCCTTTCTCTAATAAGCTGAACTTTCTCCAGAGCCTCATGAACTGAGTCTGGCCCTATCAGCATTGCCTCAGCGACTTCAAACCATCCAATAGGTGAGTTACATCTCCGCCCATAAAGAGCCTCAAACGGAGCCATCTGGATTCTGGAATGGTAGCTGTTATTGTAGGCAAACTCGATGAGAGGTAAGTGATCATCTCAACTACCCTTGAAATCAATCATGAAAGCTCTCAACATATCCTCCAAGATCTGAATGGTCCGATCGGCTTAACCATCTATCTGTGGGTGAAAGGTTGTGCTGAGCTTGAATATTCATTGAGACGAAGTATGATATTAAGTGAAGGAAAGGGGAATTTTAGGAAAAAGATCTTTTTTTAGATCTTTTTCCCCTTACCTGCGTACCAAGGCCCTTCTGAAACAATCTCCAAAACTAAGAGGTGAACTGAGTACCATCTGAGATAATGGACAAAGGAACTCCATACAACCAAACTAAATCCTAAATGTTAGCATAGTCCTAGGCTGAATCTGTAGTCTTAACTGGTAAGAAATGACTTGGTCATCCGGTCAACAATCACCTGTATAGAATCATGCTGTCAACGTATACGAGGCAACCCTGTAATAAAGTCCATATTGATCTCTTCCCACTTTCAAGTAGGAACACTGATATCCTAAAACATACCTCCCGTTCTTTGATTCTCAACCTTCACTTGTTGACAGTTAGGACACTTAGCCAAAAATTCTCTATGTCCTTCTTCATGCCATTCCACCAATAGACTTCCCGTATTCATGGTACATCTTAGTGTCACCTAGATGGATAGAATATTGAGAGCTATGATCCTCTCGCAACATCCTCTCTCTCAAGTCATCCATACTCGGAACACACAAATGACCCTGATATTGGAGTACGTCATCTCTCTCTGGGAGAAAACCTCCACATCTTGATTTAAGACAGCCTCCTTCAACTTCACTAAGATAGGATCCTCATCTTGCATTGCTTTAACTTCTGTCACCAATGAAGATTCCGATCCATTCTAAACAATAACACTATCATTTGTTGAATTTGTAAGGCAAACCCCTAAAAGAGTCAACCTATGGACGTCCTTCACCAACTCCTTTCTCTCATCTTCAATACACTATCCATAGACAACACTAAGAGCATCCGCCACTACATTGGCCTTGCCCCGATGATAAAGGATACTCATATCATAGTCTTTGAGAAGCTCTAGCCATCTCCTTTGCTACAAATTCATATCCTTTTGAGTGAATACATACTGAAGACTCTTGTGATCCATGAACACGTCCACATGCACCCCATACAAATAGTGCGTCCAAATCATCAAGGAAAATACCACTATGTCTAACTCAAGATCATGCTTCGGGTAATTCTTCTCATGAGTCTTAAGCCTTCTCGAGCCATAAGCAATGACCTTACCATGCTGCATCAACACACAACCAAGGCCAATCCTAGAAGCATCACAATATTCCACAAAACAATATGTGCCCTTCGATAGGGTTAAAACTGAAGCTGAAGTGAGTCAAGTCTTTAGCTCCTAAAAAATTTTCTCACAAATATAGGACCACTGTAACTTGACCTTCTTCTAGGTCCACTTAGTTAAAGGTGATGCAATGGATGAAAATCCCTCTATGAACCTCCTGTAATAGCCAGCTAAGCCTAAAAAGCTCCTAATATCAGTAGGGTTGATAGGTCTAGGCCAATTCTTCACCGCCTAAATCTTCTAAGAGTGTACCTACACATCTTCACTACACACCACATTTCTCAAAAATTCTACTAAATTTATCCAAAACTCACTTTCTAAATTTACCAAACAACTAGCGATCCTTGAGAATTTGCAACACAATTCTCAAATGAGTGGCATGATCCCCCTCACTCCGAGAGTATATGATGATATCATCTATGAAGACAATGAAGAACATATCCAAATACTGCTTGAACACCCTATTCATCAAATCTATAAAAGCTACAGGAGCAATTTTTTAGTCCAAAAGATATAACTACAAACTCATAATAACCATACTGACTCCTGAAAGCTATCTTCAGAATGTCACTCTCCCTAACTCTGAGCTGGTGATAGCTTGATGTGAGGCCTATCTTTGAAAAGCACTTAGCACCCTGAAGCTGGTCAAACAAGTCATAAATCCTAGGGAGGGGATACTTATTCTTGATTGTAACCTTGTTCAACTGACGATAGTCAATACACATCCTGAGAGAACCATCCTTCTTCCACACAAAGAGCACTAGAGAACCCCGTAGGGACTTACGAGGCCTAAAGAAACCCTTATCTAAGAGGTCTTTAAACTGTTCTTTCAACTCCTTAAGCTCGGCTGGAGTCATTCTGTAAGTGGAGTTGATATGGGTTGCGTATCTGAGAGAGAGTCAATACTAAAGTCAATATCTCGCTCGGGAGGGACTCCTGATATATTATTTGGAATACTTCAGGATACTCACATACCACAGGAACTAACTAGAGAGTTGGGGTCTCGGATGTAGAATCCTTAACTCGAACTAGATGGTTCTGTCGCGCCCACATTTTGAACTAGTCAAAATATGTTTGCGACGTCCGGCTCTTCTACCTAATTTTGAAATATTTAGAGTCGCCACCTAAGTTTTGGCAAAAATTTAGGAAAATCTTTTGAAAAATGTAAACTTTGTTTTAGTCTGCAAAAACCATTTGAAATTCTAGGTAAGGGTCTTATTTACTCCAAGGGGAAGGTGTTAGGCACCCCTCGAAGCCTATCCAAAGATAGTCCTTAAATATAGTCTAAGATATACCAGGGGAAATGTTTATTTCATTATTACCTACTGAAAAAAGGTAAAAAGGGTGATAGAAAAAAAATGTTAAAATGATTTGAAACTTTTTTTTAAATGTATGAGGTATACAAAATATTCG
>JACEIK010003023.1:33887-50372 GCA_018107945.1 Datura stramonium
TGTATTTACAGTCGTTATATAGCCCGTTGATTCCATGAATCTGAGTTAGAGCCAGCCAGGCACCAAATGTGCTTAGGCACAGTAGTCTAGCAGTCCAGGTACTAATAGGGCACCAGGTTCCAGTCATACCCCCCAAGGCGGGGCGTGACATAGCGAATGCTATCTCTCCATGGTCATCCAAAAGTATCTAGCCCTCAAAATCTTCTTCGCCAAAGTGAACCCGTTCATATGAGGCCCACATGTTCTTGCGTGTATTTCTTCCAACAACCTAGTTGCTTCTGCGGCATCGACACATCTTAGCAATCCCAAATCTGGAGTCCTCCTATATAGGATTTCTCCGTTAAGAAAGAAATGATTCTCCATCCTCCTTAAAGTCCGTCCTTTGCTTGCTGGTTGCGTTCTATGGATACTCTCTTGTCTCAAGCAACCTTTTGATATCATAATACCACGGTTTTCCATTCGGCTCCTCATCCACGTGAAAATAATATGCGGGCTGGTGATATATCTCCACTTTGATAGGATCAATATAATTCTTATCTAGATGTTGGATCATTGAGAATAAGGTCGCGAGGGCATCAGCAAAACTCATTTTGAATCCGAGGGACATGTTTGAATTCGATCTTTATAAACTTTTTGCTCAATTCTTTCTCACAAGTCAAATAAGGAAGAATCTTAACATTCTTGGTGATCCACTCTCCTCGTATTTGGTGAACCAATAGGTCGGAATCTCCTATCACCAAGAGCTCTTTAATGTTCATATCCACTGCCAGTCTAAGTCCAAGAATACAAGCTTTATATTTTGCCATGTTGTTTGTGCAAGAAAACTCGATTTTCCCTGAAATTGGGTAATGCTGACCTGATTCCAAAATCAATACTGCCCCAATTCCAACTCCTTTGAAATTTGATGCTCAGTCAAAGAACATCCTCCACCCATCATATGGCTCAGAAATGTCTTCCCCTGCAAACAACACCTCTTCGTCGGGAAAGTAAGTTCTGAGTGGCTTGTAATCTTGGTCCACCGGGTTTTCTGCAAGGTAATCAGCTAAGGCTTGTCCCTTGATTGCCTTCTGAATTACGTATACAATATCAAATTCACTTAGCAAATTTTCCATTTTGCTATTTTTCCTATAGGCATCGATTTCTGAACGATATATTTAAGCAGATCCAACCTTGAGATCAAGTATGTGGTGTATGTAGACAGGTAGTGTCTCAATTTTTGTGCGATCCAAGTCAAGGAGCAACATGTCCTCTCCAATAAGGTGTACCTTGCTTCATACGGTGTGAACTTCTTGCGCAAGTAGTATATGGCTTGCTCCCTTTTCCCGTATCATCATGTTGTCCCAATATGCATCCAAATGCACCATCCATCATACATAAGTATAGTAGTAGAGGCTTTCCTTGGCTCTAGTGGAACCAATACCGGTGGACTTGATAAGTACTCCTTGATTCTATCGAAAGCCTTCGGACATTCCTTTGCCCATTTTGTAGCAGCATCTTTTTTCAGTAATTTGAATATAGGTTCGCAAATCATCATAGATTGTGCTATGAACCGACTGATGTAGTTGAATCTCCCAAGGAAACTCATCACTTCCTTCTTGGTCTTTGGGGGAGGCAAATCCTGAATTGCCTTGATTTTTGATGGATCCAATTCAATGCCTTTCCTATTGACAATGAACCCCAATAGTTTCCCAGCAGGGACTCCAAATGCACTCTTTATAGGATTTAACTTAGGTCATACTTTCGCAACCTTTCAAAGAACTTCTTCAAGTCAGCTAGGTGATCTGAACTCTTCTTGGATTTTGATAATGACATCATCCACATATAATTCAATCTATTTATGAATCGTGTCATGAAAAAGCAGCGTCATGGCTCTCATGTAGGTGGCACCTTCATTTTTAAGACCAAAGGGCATTACCCTGTAATAATACATTCCTCATGGAGTGGTAAATGTCGTCTTTTCTACATCACCTTCATTCATCGCGATCTAGTGGTATCCTGCAAAGCAATCGACAAATGACTGCTACTCATGTTTTGCACAACGATAAGTATATGAATATTTGGAAGAGGAAAATCATCTTTGGGAACAACTTTGTTGAGATCTTGGTAATCCACACATATCTTGATCTTTTCGTCCTTCTGGGGAACCGACACGATGTTGGCCAACCAGGTAGGGTAGTTCATAACCTTACAATATTTGCGTCAATCTGCTTAGTCACCTCCTCTTTGATTCTCAAACTCAAATCAGGCTTGAATTTTCTTGGTTTTTGTTTGATTGGTGGGAGAGTAGGATCAGTCGGTAGCTTGTGTGAGACGATATCAGTGCTCAGTCTCGGCATGTCAACGTAGGACTAAGAAAATATATTGATATACTGCTTAAGCAATTCTTGCTTCTCTTTATCCTCTAAGTGTATGCTGATCCGGGTTTCCTTTATTGTTTCTTCATCCCCTAAATTGATCAACTCAGTTTCCTCTAAATTGGGTTTCCTCTGACTCTCAAGCTGCTCGATCTCATGTGGCAGATTTCCAGGCATCATGCTTTCAGCATATTCTTCATAATCATGTTCATCTTTTGTACTTTGCCCAATGGATTCGTTACATTTCATAGTCTTTGAACGAAGATTTTTACTAATATGAGAGCTGAAAAGTAAAAAATGTTAGTAGAATAAATAGATATTTTAACAAAATTTAACAAAATAATTTAAGAAAAATAAAAGATTTTTATTTAGAAATCATTTTAGCTTCAAAAGAGTCGAGTGAAAAAAGGAGCTCCGGCATGATCAAGCCTAAATTGATCATGCTATATTTTAAAACAAACTACATTTATATACTACCAGGACTCATGTAGAAATAGGGATGGGTGGGTGGTCCAGTTCTGCAAGACTTCTCAAGGTTCAGCCTCACGAATGGTCGGCATCCTGAGGTCCACCTCGTACTTTCCATAGTCATCTTCAGTCATAGCTATGGACAAATTCTCCATCCCTTCTATGATGCATTCATCAGGTTCTGGCATGATTTCAGGCCCCACGAATGGAACTTGCTCATGCATAAACACTTTCTTTTCTGACTGCATGTTGCAGAGCTTCCCAAGGTAGGTTCATACCTGTAACACCCCGGATAATGTGAGCGATAATCTATACTTTTGAGGTAGTACTAAGTGTAACTAATAAGATAAGAAGGAAGTGTTATGAGGTATTTGAGTCACTCTATGTTTGTATTTGTATTGGATGTCGATCAAGTTGTAGAACAAAATTCGGAAAAAGTTATCGTAAAATTTCCTTCTTGAGATTCCTTAAAATTTAGGTCAAATGTATCGAAACTTTTCTCCCAATCTATAAGGATTTAAAGGGTGTGACACCTATAAAATTAAATATCTACGAGTCTAGTTTATAATGCATCAAACCATTCCTCAATCCGACTTCGAAGTAGAGAGATATTTGCGTTTTAGCGAGACCGCGCAAGCAGGCACGTCACAAAAGTCTAGGGAAGTGGAGGACTATTTAAGTCCATTTGGTCGGTTATTTCACTTCCAATTATCATTTATTGAAATTTCCTCGACCAAAACTCTCCCTAGAGGTGTTCTTTATGGTTTTGGGGCTAGAAGTCATGGCTCAACATGATTTTGGTGTCGGGATGTCGGGAGTCGCGTGTAGTCCGTGGTTTGGTGTCTTTTCTGGGCTGTTGGTGGCTGTTTCGTGGTGATGCTGCTGGTAAGACTTCTTCCTTTTGTTCTCCTTAGTGTTTAAGGTTGGTTATAGGTATGTTAACACTGGTAGGTTGTTGTCTTGGAGTTTCTACCATCGAATTCCTATAAATCTTGTCGAGTAAGCTTCATTTGTCTTGTTTTGTTATTGAGTTGTGTTGGCTGCTTTTTGGCAGAATATTGGACTGCCTTTATGCAGTAGGTTCATGATGTTGAATGCTCAAATTCGGCTAGGCTTGAATCTAAGGTATGCTAGGCTTGTCCCTCCTTTTGTCGACATGAATTCCGTAGCCGTTGTCATCGTATTGACGTGTGTGTTGGTTGTGCTGTGATGTTGTGTGTTATATTGTTATTTGACTCTTCTGATGTTGTTTAGATGGTGATAAAGGTGTGTATAAGGTGTTGGTTTGGTTGGTGGCTCAGTCTTGTATGCGGAGAATTGTAGCCATGAAAATTTATTAGGCTCGTGTCGAGAGGCCGTGTGTGATGCATGTGGTTAAGCAGAATTCGTAAACTATGCAAAGGCTCTTTGAATACTTTTTTGAAAGTTTTTAGCAAAAAATGCAAAAACAATTTCCCGTTCTCAACCCATGAACAATATGAGCTCGAAGCTTCCTTCGTAACTCCTGGAACTTCTTCATAGTGGCTCCCTTACATCCCTCATTTCAGAGGGAACCTCAAAGTGGATCTATTTCATAGTTGTGGGATATTTGAGTGAATAATATTATGTGATTATATTTTCAAGTTAATGAGGGCTTAGAATGGTTAAGGTCGATGGTTGTGGCGATCGTTTGTTATATTTGAGTCGACAGCCGTGTCGATGGCACGTTGGTGGCCGTGGTGACACTTGGGTTGGCTTTTCCATGTCCCTTGTTGTTAGTGATGAGTAGAGTGGCTTGTGGTCTGTTTTTGAAGCTTCAGGATAGACTGGTTAAGATGGTAATCCTTAGCTCGGTTAGTGGCTCATCGGTGAACGGCTAGACATGAAAGAACAGTACTATATTGTAACAATCGGGTTGTGGGGTTTGAGAGTTGATTGTGGGCTGTTTGAGCAAGTATTATTATTTTTGTTGATTGTGTGTGTGTTGTGTTTGAGGCCTTGTCGCTTGTGGATACCCGATGCGCGAGAGTTGTTCCGGCTAGGGGTCGAGCCCGAGGTGCCTTGTGGGTTATGGATACCAACCGCACGAGAGTGTCTGGCTGAGGGGTTAAGGATGATGTCCTCCATAGTGTTGAGTTGAGACATGATTCGAGAGTGGTCCGACATGTCTGAGCCTTCTTGGGATCGCGATTTGATTCTCCCAAAGGGATTGATCTCCGCTAACTGTGCACAGCCGAGAGAGAGCCCGACAATGCTTGATTGATGATGTTCACTGACTGGTGTTTACTTTTGATATGCTTGGCATTATATTGTAATTGATGCTCATGTTATATGTTATCTGATAGCAGCAGATGCTAGATGTTGGTTAGTATTAGCTAAGGCCATTGAGAGGTCTAGAGGCGATGTCAGGTAAGCTGGATTAGCTAGGTGTCATTGTATTGTTATTTACTTTTTGGACTTGTCGGGCTCATGGGGGCCAGGTAGGTTCTGTTTGTATGCTTGCTTGTACTTGCCAAGCTTATGGGGGCCAGGTAGGTTTTATGTGTTTACTTAAGTTCAGTTCTCCTTCTGCGATATTTGGTATATATATTAATCTCTAATCTTTGTATTCCAATTGTTTCTGTCTTTCATGCTCGATACATTATTGTACTGACGTCCTAGTCGGGGCACTGCATTCATGCCTGCAAGTGATGGTGGGCTGTTAGATTAGGTTCTTGGTTGCTAAGTGGAGTTTCAGCTGAGTCAGTGTGCTCCAGTTCTTTCGGAGTTGTCAAAGGTTGAGTTATGGGTAGTTCGGGGCCTTGTCCCGGATAGTTTATTTCTATTATATTTTTAGAGGCTTGTAGACATTTGTTGTGGGTATAGTGTCATTGTTATAGGACAGGTGGGCCATGTTGTATAGTTGTTCTTCCATTCCATGGCCTCGACGACATATTGTATTTATTTTTCTTGGTTGGTCAGGTGAGCCAGCTTCCGCTATAGTCTATCGTCTTATTCTGATTGTATAGTTGTTGTGTTGTTGAACCTCATCGGCTCTGGCCTTTGTTTAATTTTTTAGGCTTGGGGTATGCTCATATCAGGGGTGGCACCAGGTGCCAGTCACGCCTCTCAGGCTTTGGGGTGTGACAAACTTGGTATCAGAGCAGTTCGTCCTAGGGAGTCTATGAGCCCTGTCTAGTAGAGTCTTGTTTATGTGTGCATTGCAGTGTACTTATAAACTAGAGGTTACAGGAAATTTAGGATTGTTACCCTTCTTTCTGAATCAAAATCATTCCGAGAAGTTAGATGTCGTAGGAGTCAAGTCTAGCCTCATGTTTGCTGACTTGTGCCGGGATGCTTGTAACTTGATGAATTATAGTCGGCCATTGGCTAAACATGGTGGCAGGTAAGATTCTTATTTTGATTATGGTTATAGTGGTGTCGCTCCTAGGCAAGGTGCAAGATTTTGTTGTTTGGAGTTGTTTGTGATAGGCGTTTCATGTGAGGATATGTTGTGCGATGTCGTGCTGTGTCAGTCCTTGAGTTGGAGTCGTGCGTGTCGTCCAACATTCAAGGACAAATGTTTCTAAGGGGGGTAGGATGTAACACCCCGGATAATATGAGCGATAAATCTATACTTTTAAGGTAGGACTAAGTGTACCTAATAAGCTAAGAAGGAAGTGTTATGAGGTATTTGAGTCACTCTATGGTTGTATTTAAGATTGGATGTCGATCAAGTTATAGAACAAAACTCGAAAAAAGTTATCGTAAAATTTCCTTCTTGAGATTCCTTAAAATTTAGGTCACATGTATAGAAGCTTCTCTACCAATATATAATGATTTAAAGGGTTTGCGACATATAAAATCAAAGATCTATTAGTCTAGTTTCCATTGAATTAAACTGTTCCTCAGTCCGACTTCGGAGTAGAGAGATATTCGCATTTTAGCGAGACCGTGCAAGCAGGCACGTCACAAAGGTCTAAGGCGGGGGAGGACTATTTAAGTCCATTTGGTCGGTTATTTCACTTTCAATTCTCATTTCTTTAAATTTCCTCGACCAAAACTCTCCTTAGATGTGTTCTAAGGTGTTCTTGATGGTTTTGGGGCTAGAAGCCATGGCTCAACATGATTTTGGTGTCGGAAAGTTGGGAGTCGCATGTAGTCCGTGGTTTGGTGTCTTTTCCGGGCTGTTGGTGGCTATTTCATGGTGAAGTTGTTGGTAAGACTTCTTCCTTTTGTTCTCCTTAGTGATTAAGGTCTGTTATAGGTATGTTAACGCTGGTACGTTGTTGTCTCGGAGTTTCTACCATCGAATTCCTATGAATCTTGTCGGGTAAGCTTTGTTTGTCTTGTTTTGTTATTATGTTGTGTTGGCTGCGTTTTGGAAAAATATTGTACTGCCTTTAGGCAATAGGTTCATGGTGTTGAAGGCTCAAATTCGGCTAGGCTTGAATCTAAGGTATGTTTGGCTTGTCCCTCCTTTTGTCGGCATGAATTCTGTAGTCGTTGTCGTCAGTATTGACGTGTGTGTTTGATGTGCCGTAATTTTACGGAACTTTTGACGCTTAAAACCAAGAAATTATGCACATTCTGGGTATGTTTATGTAGGTATGATGTGTTTTGTGTTTAATGTTGCAGGAAAACAGGTTCGAAAGTGAACTGGGCAAATTAATGCTGAAAACAACTGAAAGGGTGACTGCCAGGCACTTCACGAGTCGTTGGAAAGCAGCACGACTCGTTGCTGAAGGCATAGGGCAATTATTGAAGTTTGAAGAAGCATAGGCAGTGCATCTGACGAGTTGAGGGAATGACTCGTTACATCTAGTAACGAGTCGTGAAGACTGGAAGAGAAATTATATCCAAAGTAACCAGTGAAGTTGAGGATAGACTTAACGAGTCGTTAGTTGACTAAATGACTCATTGGCAGATCAATGGAACCAACCATAAGGTGCATTGGAATTTTGGAAGAGTTAGACATGAGGGGCCTAACGACTCATGCCCAAGCACGACAAGTCGTTAGGTGACCCGTTGCACCAACTAGGTACGATGCTGAGGACAACTATTTTTAGCAAGGCATGACTCGTCAAATGTACCAATGATTCGTCATCTAGCTCGTGGCCACTGCCGACATGGTTTTCAGTTTTAGTTAGGAAAAGGTTTTCTTGGAACTATAAATGCACAGTTTAGGTTTATTTTCATAGAGAAGTAGATTATTATTATTTTTCAAGTAGGATTTTAGTGTTGTACGATTATTCTTGAGTCAAGAATCATGGTTTATAATTTTGTTCTTGAATTTGAGGATCAAAAGCAACATTGGAATTTACTCATCAATTTTGGAGTTTTATTCAATCTACTTGATTTTTCTTCTACGATAATTTGTAAGTTGCAATTATGATTTATTCAATATTTTATGATTGTGATCATACAAGCATGAGTAGCTAACCCATAACTAGGGTTATGGGAACCAAGATGAATTAATACATATAGGTTAAATACTTAGTGATTCTTGAACGGGGTTTAATGCATGTATTGTTTTTCCCTTCGTTTTGATTGATTCTTGACGGTTGCAAACATTAGGACTAGCCTTATTCTACTTACTGGACCAAGGAGGTAATGAATGGGAAAAGGGATTAACAATAGATATTTGAGGCTATCAACCCACATCTAATAGCTTGAACTTGTCCGGGGATAGCTAATCCAATATTAAGGGTAAGGGTTAATTAAAGTACACCAGTATACGAACCAAGTTGCGTGGTGATAATCATCTAAATAGGGGACCAACCATTTAGTTGAACCTAACTTACTGATATTGCATCTTAAACACCGTAATAGATCACTAGTGTATAAGTCTTGTGGTTATGAAGTCTTGGGGAACACAATCCTAGTCAAGTCGTTAATTGAATACAAACCAAATTTGATCTAAGCATTCAACAGTTTTACTTTTGTTTATTATTTTATTTCTTTTCCCCTGTAGGAAATAAGTAACTCAATAGTAGTAGCTATTCGCATTAACTTAAGTTCTTACCATATTCCCTATGGGATCGACCTGAACCTTTGTTGGGTTCTATATTTGACAATCGACCGCGACATCAAATTTTGGCGTCGTTGCCAGGGAATACGACTAAGGCTTTTGTTAATTTTGTTTGCTTTATTATTGGTTCTTATTTCTTTTTTATTTTTCTTTTGTGGTTTTGGATGCTTAACAGGTCTTAGGTTTGTGCATGCCCGATACTAGAAGCCAAGGAAATCCCCTGGTTCCAATTGATCACGAACTTGAGCAGACGTTAAGAAACTTAAGAAGAATGGCCAACATCCAAGAGCAGGAAACCATGGACCAAGCCACAACGAGAATGTCGGCTGAAGAACAAGCTCGGGCTAGAGATCGTGAGTTAGCTAGAGTTGCTGAAGAGCAACGTCTAGCTGCAGAAGCAGAGCGAGCTAGATGGCACAGAGGTCCAAAACACCTGAGACATCGGTATTTTTATGAGGAAGATGATGCCGATATAGACGAAGTCGGTGACACTGGAGCTATAGTCCTTCCTCCTTTTCCTACTGGGGCAAAGTTCGATATCACCAGTGCAATGATCCAACTGCTCAATATGAAGGGAATATTTGCAGGTCATGCATCCAATTATGCCCACGCTCACTTGAAAAATTTCGTGGGTATATGTAAGGCATATAAAAAATTGGGAGTGAGCCAGGATGCAATCAGACTGAGGTTATTTCCCTTCTCACTAGGGAGTGAGGCAACGATGTGGTTGGCTGAGCTGCCAAATGATTCCATCACTACTTGGGGAGAACTTAAGAGAGCTTTTCTTGAAAGATTCCTCCCACCATCCAAAGTGTTGCGGTTGAAATATGAAATGTATAACTTCAGAGAGCTAAATTCTTAGGCACTTCACGAGACCTGGCTGCGCTTTAATAAAAAGCTCAAAAGGGTGCCAAATCACAGGATTTCAGATGATACATTGTTGGAGATATTTTATAGGTCTTTGAATGCCAACACCAAGGCGGTGGCTGATACTGTCTCCGGAGAAACCTTTATGAGCCACACTTATGCAGAGGCTGCTGAGCTGCTAGACAGGATCACCAAAAACAACCGATCTTGGCACACTACAGATTCGAAGATTTTGGTTTGTTCTTATATAGTTGGTATATCTGCAGAACAGGGGAGAAAAGATGAGGAGCGTGATCAAGATATTGCAGAGATAAGGACCACTATGGGGTTGCTTTCCAAGCACATGACTGGAGTTGGAGCAGAGAAAGTTAATGTTGTGGGTTCTTAGGGCTAGGCCCCGAGAAATGATGGATGTGAATCTGAGTCTGAGAAAGAAGCTAATTATTTAAATGATCAGAGGGCGGGTTTTTGGACCAAAACCCAAGGGTCTAACCAAGACTCTTGGTGTCAAGGTCAAGGGAACCAAGGTCGGAACTTTTACAAGGATAATAATTACAACCGGGGCCAATACTGAGATAATGGAGACTGGAAGAAGCGCGAGGAGTTCAAAAATGATAGGAGCGGTCTGTATGTTCCTCCACGAAACCGTGAGCCAGAGTCTAGTGGTTCAAGGGTTGAAGACATGCTGTCCATAGTACTCAAGCAGATGGAGTCAACAGATGGCCACTTTAAGGAGCTCCGCGCTGATATTTTCGGGTTAAATCAAAAGGTGGAGTCACATGCTGTGGCGATCAGGTAGATTGAGCAGTAGATGAGTCATATGTCTGTTGCAATGAATCATAGGTACAAAGGCACACTTCCCAGCAACACAGTGCAAAATTCAAAAAATGACAGTCATTGCATGACGGTCACTACTAGGAGCGGGAAGGCCACAGATGATCCTCCTAGGCTAGTTGTAATTAAGGTGTCAAAGAAACCCGTCTTGATTAATGATGACAGTGTAGCGGATTTCAAAGACCCAACTTTGGTTGGGGATTCATATGTGAAAACTGCTCCAAACAATGCAAAGGAGCAAAGAGTTGTCCGGAGAAGGAGAAGGAGGCACAACAAGAACTTATAGCAATCCCTAGACCTCCTCCTCCTTATCCACAACAGTTGAAGAACAAAGCCGAATATGGGAAGTATCAAAAATTTATCTCTATTCTTAAGCAGTTATCGGTGAACATCCCATTAGTTGAGGCACTTGAGTAGATGCCCGGATATGCCAAATTCATGAAGGACCTCGTCACTAGAAAAAGGACTATAAGTTTGAAACCTGCCGATAATTTGCACCACTATGGTGTCATAACTACACGGGTCCTAGCTCATAAGAAGGAAGACCTGGGTGGGTTTACTATACCGTGCACCATTGGGGATGTTGAGTTTGCAAGGGCACTTTGTGACTTGGGAGCTAGCATAAATTTGATGCCACTGGCAGTCTTCAAAAAGTTAGGCTTGGGAACCCCCACACCAACTACTATGCATCTACTGATGGCCGACAAAACCGTTAAAAAGTCGGTGGGGATTTTATTTGATGTACTTGTCAAGGTGGAAAAATTTATATTTCCAGCAGACTTCGTGATTCTGGACTGCGAAGTCTATTCTGAGGTCCCCATCATTTTGGGGCGACCATTCCTTTCAACAGGTAGGGCCCTAGTAGATGTGGAGGCAGGCCAGTTAAAATTCAGGTTGAACAAAGAAGAGGTCACCTTCAACATTAGTCGGACCATGAAACAGACAAGGGAATTCAGCATAGTCTCATCACTAGAGGACGGAGATGAATTACTTGACGAATTTTGAGTAGTCAAGAGACTTGTGTCGTGCCGCGATGTTAAATCAGGCGCTACATGGGAGGCAACCCATGGAGATATTTTGTAAAGTCTAAGTAGCCAAAACACCCACGTCGTGCCGCGAAGTTAAATCAAGCGCTTCTTGGTAGGCAACCCAAGTTGTAAATATAAGAAATATGTAGTGTTTACGTTTATTGATCGGTGCAGGTGATTAGCTGGAAAATTTGAAGTTGGAACCAAAAAGTGGAACTTCAGTTCTGGTGCAAAATGTCATAGAATGAGTCGTTGTCTGACCTGAAGTCTCGTTCAGTCAACTCGTGAAGAGAACTGCAAAAAACAGGGGAGCAACGGGTGACTTAATGATTCGTTTCTTCAAGAATCATTATAAGGCTCGTATCGAGAGGCCGTGTGTGAGGCGTGTGGTTCTTGTAGCAAATTGTGGGATGTTTGAGTGAATAATATTAGGTGATTATATTTTCAAGTGAATGAGGGTTTAGAATGGTTAAGGTCGATGGTTTTGGCGATTCGTTTGTTATATTTGAGTCGGAAGCCGTGTCGATGGCATGTTGGTGGCCGTGGTGACACTTGAGTTGGCTTGGCCATGTCCGTTGTTGTTAGTGATAAGTGTCGCACTCCATTTTTTTCGCAAAAAATGAAACTCTACATGTGACAACTCTTGAAGGATTATTTAGATCAAGAGTCGCCACCATTCTAAACTAAAGGAAACAGATAACTTTCTTTTCAACTAGTCTATGTCACCAGAAATCGGGTAAGGGCTCAAGTTACCTCAAAAGGAAGGTGTTAGGAACCTTTCGAGGTCCACAACTGTGGGTCCCTTCCGGATTCATTATTTATGTGGGGGGCATTACTAAGTGATCAAAAAAAAATCTATTGCTTATTAACTTAACTATGTGATTAGATAAACTTTTACTAAAATAAATAAGTAAATTAATACGAAAACTAAATGACAAGATATAGTTAAAATTTTATCGAGCAAATGTACAAAACTTATTTCAACACAAATGAACTAAAATAAATTAATGGTTAGCATACAATTTATATGATAAAATAAGGCAAACTTATCAAAATGAAAATATAATATATCAAAATATTTAATACGCAAGACAATTAAATCAATTATTTTATTTACTATATAAATAAATTATCATAAACTAAGTCATTTATCAAATTAATGCAAAAACTATGTGACAAAACAATAATTAAGTTATTTCCTATTTAGACATATGAAATTCTTTTTAAGACAAATGAGTATTCCAATATAAACTAATGCACTAATTAATATAAAACATAATGAAAAACAACTTTAACACGCCAATTTACTAAAGATAAAAAATATTTTTATTCAAAATAAGGAAGTAAGTTACATATATTTTAAACTGTTTTTTTAAGTGATATCAAGCGATTAAGGCAATGTCAATTCATTTATTACATGTGTGGATAATTAAAAGGACAAGAACATTATTAATTAAAAGAGCCAAGATATTCAGACAAACAAGGAGAAAGAAATTTGAAAAGTAAAAGAAATATTCTAAACGATATTTATTTGCTAACTCATCACATATAAATCTTAATTACCCCAAATGAAATAAAAAAAGGAAAAAAATACAATTTATAAATGCTTTATAATAATTTAAATGCTTTTCAAATATTAGAGAAGCCTAAAAATTTAAAAGTCTAAAAAGTATTTGTTTCTTTATAGGGATGGCCAGACGATTTTATGAATCGTGACCTTCAACCTTAGCAACAATTTAATTGGAGGTCGGTCTTAAATTAAATATAAAATAATATATTTAAGAAAATATGAATAAAGATTTGAATCTTGAAATATAAACACATAAAAATCTACATATAAACTACACATAATCCCTTTGAAAATCTTAGGTTGAGGTTATATCCGGGGGACGGGTTGGCTTAGTTTAAAATTCGAACTTAGACCTCGTAATTTCTTTTTACTCTCCCATTAACTATATGTTAAGAGATAGCATTTATTTAAAATAATAAAAATAAAAGCGTACTGCCTAATCTAAGTTGTAAAAGAAACAATGTAGCAGTGACTTTAACGCGAGGAAATAAAAATCGAGAAAACATTTTGGTGGAAAAAAAGTTCTTAGAAGTGATTTTTGGAAAAAGAGAAAGGAAATTTAAACTGGTAGCACATAATTCCCAAACCCCCTTAGCAACCCCTTTTCACTATACATGATGTTTATTACATTATTACAATGATAAAATAAATAATAAATAAAAATACAAAAAGTGTATAATATTAATTTAAACTCGTTTCAAACAACCGATTCGTCTGTTTTCGATTCAAACTCGAAAGCGACTCTTCAAGGCATCCCGAAATTAATTAATAAGGAACTGCTAAAAAAACTAAACAAATACAAGCAACATGCAGTATGGATATGGACAACAATTTAACTAAACAGTTATATTATAGTCTTTTCAAAGATTGACAAACAATAATTCAAAACAATCACAAGCATTGCTTAGGGATGAAAAATAATTGAATAAATTGAAACTTCGTAGTTGGTGACTAACCAGTTAAGAATTGTTTTAGGACTTAATACCAAAAATTGACTTTATAAAGTGGAGAGGACTAAATTTCAACTCGTACAAAAAGAGAGGAAGGCAATATTTTAATTACTAGAGAGGGAGAGCCAGAATGTCTGATGCCTAGAGAAGGAGTAAAGAAAATAGTCGTCCCCTTCTCTAAGTGAAAAAAATTTGAATATTATATAATAGAGGGCATTTACGAATATGGACAAGGAATCAATTTTTGATTGAGTTACACAATGAATTAAGAAAATAAAATAAAGGAAAAAATAACTAGAATTAACCTAAGAGTAATATTTTTTAATTAAAAGTATATCAAAACACTTGAGAAATAATACTACTTTTCTATAATTTAACAAATACTAAATTAATTCAGAGAGATAAGAATCAATTATAAAAATTTATTTTTAGATTAAGGCAGATCAAATGGAATCAAATCTTACCAAATTATATATTTGAAAAATAATTTCAAGGTTACCATAAATATTCAAGTGCTCAAGTTATCACATCATTTGAAAGAAGGAATAGAAAGGAAACAAAATAATCAAAGGGCAAAAGATAGGAGAAATTTCAGAGAATCAATCAAGAAATTATTTTTGTTAAACGAAATCAATCAAGAATTACCATAGTTACACATTAATTGAGGAGAATAAGTGACCATTCACACCATATCTTCTTTAATTAAGATAAATAGTAACAGAGATCTTCATTTTTTCATAATTATCAAATAATAACATGTTTAACTAGCAAGAAAATTCAATCAAGCACGCCGTAAATAATTAGCATGGAGGCTGTCCAAAATTGACTTATTTAAATAATGAAGAGCATGTTTACAATTTTGTTGAGAATTATCAAAGTAGACAAATACTAGACTGCAACCAAATCAATGAGGCAATTATAAACACTACCAGACACTTGAATATCAAATTAGAAATATCAAGGCTTTTTGAAGCTTATAAAGATTTGTAGTAAGCGCAAGATCAAAACCACCATTATTTGACCCTCTACTATAGTCAACAGATCAACATACAACAACAAAGGCAAAAAATCACAGAGCCTAGAATATGTAAAATTATTAATAGATAGACCAACCCTAATCAATATTTAATAAAATAAACGATTACATACTAGCTAGCGAGAACTCATTATCACACATCAAGGCACACGAGAGAGTAGAAACCAACATCTTTTAGGTGGAAACATTGTTTAAAATTCATAGGACTTGAACATGCTATGGCTTAGATAGGACTTCAAGAATATCCGTCATGTTAACACATAATGACAATAGAGCAATAATAAACAGATTTGTATTTAAAATTATAATGAAACTTAATAAATGACATAAAGGAACATAGGTGAAATGTAAAAGAAATAATCTGTCAGAGGGACATAACATAGATAGATTCTTATGAATTTATCCTAATCTTCTCGCCGTTCAGATCTAGAGATCGTCGGGTCATTTGTGGTGGCCGAAGAAGGGAAGAACGAAAAGGGAGGGAGGATATCTAGTCGTTTCTGACAGGAGCAGGCAGTCGCGTTGGATTTTGACTGGAGATTGTGGAAGCGGCACTGGTCTCGGTGGGTCTGGTCGTTTCCCGGCCAACAACGACCTGAATTAACGGTGGAAATGGAGGAGGTTCGGTCTTTGATCGAGGAGCGAGCTGAGAGGAAGATGAGAGGAGGTGTTGCAGTAGTGGGCCGGTAGCAGGGAGAGGGGAAAGAAGAGGAGTAGCGATCACAATTAATGGAAGACGAAGAAAAACAAAGGGGAAGAGCTTGGGTGTTATGGAGGGAGAGGAAGAAAAGGAAGAAGAGGAAGAGGGGAGCGTGGCGGTGGTTCGGTGGCTATTCAGTGGTGCTATTATGGCGTGCGGCGATAGTGATGGAAAAGGGAAGACGAAGCGGGAGAGAAGGAGAGGTGGCTGCCTCTGTAAAAAAAGAATGAGAATATTTCTTAGGGTTTTGGGGGATATATTGATGAATAAGGAAAATAAGCTAGGGTTTCATCTCAGCCGTTAGATGTAATTAGATAAACGGCTGAGATCAAGAATTAGTTAGTCGGTCGGGTCATGGGTTACAGGCAGGTTATCCGAATTTAGATAGATGGATTGATTTAAATATGGATAAAATTGAATTTAAATAGTAGCCAGAATTATTTAAAATAAGCTACAATTGGCACACATTTGATAAAAGTGACTAGATTTTAAATGAATTGAGAAGAAATTGAATTGGCTGCTATATAATTTATAAAAGTACTACACTTGTAAATGATTTAGTAAATAGGTAACATAATAGTTTGATTTACGATTATATTATTATTACGAAATTAAATATAAATAATTTATAAAACTAAGTAAATTATATTTAATAAATAAACCTCGTTTAATTAAAAATATGTATATAT
>JACEIK010003023.1:57922-70763 GCA_018107945.1 Datura stramonium
ATATACAAAATTAAGTATTTATAAATAGAGGTAAGTATATGAGTAAAAAAATAATTAAAAGTATATGTGTATGTATTGATGTGTTGTGAGTTTACAACACTTTCAACACTTAAAACTAAGGAAATAAGCATGGTCTTAGGTGTGCTTATACGGATGCACTTCTGCTTTGTTTTCAGGGAAATTAGGTGTTGGAGTTGAAATCTGTAAAAGAAGTGATAAGAGTGCAGAAAAGGGCCAAGTACAGTCCTTAGTATGAGCCGTACAATCGTGATACGAGCCATATTGAGAGTCATGAAAAAGTCCAGAAGATGAGCTTAAGGAAAAGTCCAAGTAACAGCTCATGGTATGAGCCGTACCAAGGTAGTCGTAGAAAACTTCAGAAGAAGCTGCACTGGATTAGTCTCTTGGTATGGGTAACAACCATGGATCATGATACCTACCTACGACCCATACCGAGGAGCCGTGATAAAGTTTAGAAGGATTGAGGAATGACAGATCTCAATGTACGAGAGGCAGTCACGAGGCGTAGGAGGAAGGTACAAGTCGTACCAAGACACTTGTGAAATTATTCAGAGGATGTCACAAATCTCAGGTTTAGACCATGACAAGATTGTAGGACTCGTAGGATCATTGTACAAGTCGTACCAATCTTCAAAACTTAGCCAAAATCAGAAGTTGCTAGTTATTATACGAGCAGAGGCACGACCCATATAATCATGGTACGAGTCGTAGGTGAAGGCAGCGACAATTTATCAGTTTCTCTATTAATTTAGAAAAGGTTTCTAATTCTTTTTATAAATACTTTTCTAGATTATTTTAGTTAGGAGTTCGATTCTTTTGACTAGTATCCGACTTTTGAAAATATTGAGAACAACTTTTGGAGAGTTTCTTGCTTTGATTCTTCTATTCTTCTCGAATTCTTCTTCATTATTTTTGTGCAATCATCAAGTGGGTTTACTTTTCAATCATCATCGTAAGTTCTAAATTATGTTTTCGTCTATGAATGCTAATCGTTTTCTTATAATCACGAGAGGCTAAAACCTCCACAATTAGGATTGTGGGAACTATGGGGAAATAACAAACTGCGGTTTGCACAAAGTGATTCTAGACCAATTCTAACGCTTGTATTTCTTCTCTTCATCTTAAACGTTCCTAATGGAGCACAGCGTTAGGACTTGCCTGAATTCTCTACTTGCTTGAATCTAGATAGGTAGAGATTAGGAAAAGAGAAGAACAACAAAGCCTTGAACTTTATCGTTCATTGTATGACTTGGGCTGTGGTCACAGGATAGTTAATTTGGAATAAGTTGATAATGGTTAAAGTGAAATCACTCAAGAGACCTAATATGGTAATGGAGTATAGTCATCCAATAGAGATGAACCAATCATTTGGATAAACCTATATTATCGGTTCTACAAGTCAAGTATTGGGGTAGATCACAAGTGTAAGACTTGAAGTAATTATGAACCCACGGGGAACACTTTCCTAGTTAATTGCATCATCTTGATAACAATTCAATTGTCAATACTGTTATGTGTTTACTTCCTTATAAAACCCCTCTTTAGGAAATAATAGACTTAAAAGTTTAAATACTAACGTTATTTTATATCTTGACCATTTTCCTGTGGGATTGACCCAAATCTAGTTGGGTTCTTTATTGATGTAACAACCCGAATGTCATTATTGGAAGAGAATGTACTTAGAGTGCAAAAACAAGCTAAGGGAGGGATAGAAAAGCTGTAATTAATCTAAGTATAAAACTAGTTGAAATCGGGTAGTTACTGGTTTGGGGGACCACTGCAGCGGTAGGATGTCCGCTGTAGCGAGGCCATGGTGACGGTCGAAGTTCTGCCCTAATGAATCGGGAAATTAACCGTTGGATCTGCCTTAGCAGTTTTCTGACCACTGTAGAAGGTTCGCTACAGCAGAACTATGACCGTTGCAGTGGGCGAAGGGAATCAGAAAGTGGGTTTAAATGGGATTTCTGCGATTTTTGCTCCATTATTTCCAAAACACGATCAGGAAGATCAGAGTGTGAAAATTCCCTCCAGGGTGGAGAATTCTTCTTCCAAGGTAAGATTTTGATTTTCTATCTCGAATTTTGGGTATTATTGACCTTGGAATTCTTGTAGACCTTTTAGTGGTGGGTTTTTAAATGAAGAAAATCCTATGTTGGTGGACTAGGGCTAGATCATAATAAGTCAACAGGTTGATTAGATTAGAAGTTTTGTGACTAATAAAGTTTCCTTGCTAAAAAATATGGGCTAGACAGGAATGCTGTCACGCCCCGAGTCTACACCCTGGACGGGACACGGTACTCGGAGCTACAAGTAACCCCAAGTCAACCCATAGTCTATCATAACACTGGCATTCTCAGTAAATATATATAGCGGAAGCTTTAAAGTAATAATACAAAACATTTATGAAAATAACATTGAATCGTAAAGTTTAAAAACAACTGAAACAAAGCTGAAGTTCTGAAACTATGTCTGTGTCTGAAAGCCAACTACAACTGAAGAGTTACTGGGACAGGTCCCCAGCTAACTCTAAATCTAAATGAAAGAAAGATAATTGAAAGGAATAAGTCTCATCCTCGAAACATGAGGACTCACCAATGATGCAGCTGGAATCTTATAAAAATGATCTACTAACAAAGTTGAGACTGAGATCCTGCAGCTGTATCATAAAATGATACAACATAAAAGGTATGTATCAGTACTTTGAATGTACTGAGTAAGTGAGAGAAACCATACACAATAAAAAAAATACTAAACTGAAAAGACATGTAATGACCAACTGAAAATGCTGAAACTAAATAACTGTAATAAACTGAGATGGTCTAAATGACCCTGTCTGATGGTCACGGACATGCCCTAAATCTGAGATACTAATATGAAATACTGTACTGAATTGATCTAAACTGACTAATCTGAAATTGAACTAAGCTGACTAGTGGGAGAGTCTTTAACTGACGTATAACCACGTGAGCTAGACGTGGAGTCTGATGTATACACCCCATATGTAGGACCCAATATACCTTGCCAGGATATAAAGGCATGAATTGAGTGATCACAAGTCTTGGCCATGAGGCCAATAAATATAACCTACAGTGGCAACGTAGTTCTGGGAACCTGAGTGCGCTGGAACCCCAGTCCGCTCGGTGCTAAGTCCTACTCCCACTGGATAGTCCTAGACTGACTACTAAGCTGATAGCTCGAAACTAAGGCCCAAGACTTCAATTGAGTCAGGGATACTATTTGAGAGTACCCTGAAAGTCTCATCGGACCGAATTCTGTAACTGAGTTCTAAGACTGGTCATAGCTGCTTATCTGGAAGTGTCATGACCGCCTAAAGAACCATTAAAATTTTATACTGAGTCTAATACTGATAACTGGGAGACACTACTGACACCTCGAGAATTTCTGTAGTCAAACTGATCTGTTGACATTTCTAAGTAGCCCTGAGTATTCTAACATTCAGACTGAAACTGAACTAATATACATTTGACTTAAATTTCAATACATACTAATAACACGGGAATCCCTAACACTAATAGAATCTAGCAATTTCGATAATTTATCCATTATGTGAGACTCTAGTCTTTTTGCTTTCAATAAGTAGGGCTAGAATTTACTTTACAGGGAAAAGCGTCAAAATAGTCACAAACTGGTGAAAAAATATCTGCAATTAACATAAATAATATTCTGCATGAATTAAATGAAGTCTGACATATAATTTCTTCACATTCGAAAGTTTCAGGGCTAGGACTGATAGAGAAGATAGGGAAGATTTTTGGGGACACAAGGGAAGAACTATTCCCTTGTTGAATTCCCACATACCTGATGATGAAAATCCCTGAGAGAATTTCTTGAAAAATCTAAGGAGGATCGATGTCCCTAACTTCTTCTCTGAGCCTTTCTGGGAGAAACTTTACGTTCTAACTGTTGAAGGGATGAGAAATAAGAGAAACCGTCAGTTATCCCCCTCTAAAACCCCTGATTTAAACCTAAAATGACATAATTTAGGGACTAAGTAGGTGGGAAATTATAAAAGTAACCCTGGAAATTAAATCTGAAAATTGGCCAACAGGGTCCCAAGGGGTCACTCAACGAGTCATTGGTTGTGACCACGACTTGTTGGGACCTCTCGTTGGTTCCATTGCAAGGGACAAGAAGTACTGGATCTGGCAACGAGGGTCGCAATGGATCATTAACCATCGAGTCGTTGATTCCTCCCATGGACACTGGTCAAGGAGCCTGGTAAGCTTGACAACGGGTGACACAATGACTCATTGGTGGAACCAACGGGTCGTTGTTTCCAATTGTCACCTTCATTGGATGAATTCTGAAAATTCCCAAAGTTGACACGACAGGTGGAGACCACGAATCATTGTTGGATACAATGAGTCATTGTTCCCACTCGTCATCTCTGAAAGGGATTTCTAGGGTTCTCACCCAACAACTCACTCAACAAGTCGTCATTTCTGACAACGGCTCGTTGGTTTAGTCATGGGGTCCTGGAAGGATTTCTGCACTGGGGAAATAATGACTGATAGGATGACTCGTGGTTCCTCACCACGTGGTTCCTCATAGTCTCAGTTCCCTAGAGACCAAAAAATTTGCTGACCACGACTGACACAATGATTCGTTGGAGCTGACCACGACTCGTTGTCTCAGTCGTTCTTAGGCATTTTTTTCTGGTTTTTCTATTGAATTTTCTTGAAATGTCTGAGTCTGGTCTAGGAAAATTTTGGGGTGTTACAATATCTCTCCCTTGGGATCATTCATCCTCGAATGAAGACCAAAACCTCAGAAAAACTATGAAAAGATTTGAGATTTCTAGACTGAGACTATGAGCTGGTTTCTGATGGAGTAACTGACTCCAAACTGACTTAACTGTACTAACAGAGCTGATGCAACTAGAATGCACATAGAAAATCTAAATAAAGTTGATGAGTACGAAATTGAACAGAGTACTGAGGAGGGATCTAGTACCTGATGCCGGAACTGAACTGGAAGGGAATAAGTGCGGGTATCTAGCCTTTATATCTGCTTCAGCTTCCAACGTAGCTCCTTCTACATGCTGATTTCTCCACAAGACTTTGACTGAAGCTACTTCTTTGTTCCTCAGCTTACGAACCTGACGGTCAAGGATCTGATCTGGGACCTCTTCGTAAGAGAGACTATCTTTCACTCCCACACTGTCTAATGGAACAACTGAAGTTGGATCACCGATGCACTTCTTTAATAGTGACACATGGAATACTGGGTGCACAGATGCCAATTCTAAAGGTAATTCCAGCTCATAGGCTACCTTGCCAATTCTCTTTAGAATTCTGTAGGGTCCCACATATCTTGGATTAAGTTTTTCTTTCTTTCCAAATCTCATCACCCCTTTCATGGGTGAAATTTTCAGATAAACCCAGTCATCCACTGCAAACTCCAATTCTCTTCTCCTCCCATCAGCATAAGATTTCTGACGGCTTTGAGCTATTTTCAATCTTTATCGCATGAGTTGTACTTTTTGCATAGCTTCATGGACTAAGTCTGGCCCGATTAGAGTAGCTTCACCAACCTCAAACCACCCGATAGGAGATCTGCAGCTCCTACCATACAATGCCTCAAACGGGGCCATCTGGATACTAGAGTGGTAGCTATTGTTGTATGAAACTCGATGAGAGGCAAGTGAGCATCCTAACTGCCCTTGAAATCGATCATGCACGCCCTCAACATATCTTCTAGGTTCTGAATAGTCCACTCAGCTTGTCCATCTGTCTGCAGGTGAAAAGCTCTGCTGAGATTGACCTAGGTACCAAGTCCCTTCTGAAAGGACTTCCAGAAGTGAGAGGTGAACTGGGTACCTCTGTCTGAGATAATGGATAAAGGCACCCCATGAAGTCTGACTAACTCCCGGATATAAATCCTAGCATAGTCCTCAGCTGAATTTGTAGTTTTAACTGGAAGAAAGTGTGCTAACTTAGTCATCAAGACTACTATCACTCAGATTGAGTCATGCTGCCGATAAGTCCGAGGTAGACCCGTAATAAAATCCATATTTACTTCTTCCCACTTCCATGTGGGTATGCTGATATCCTGAGTCACACCTCTCGGTCTCTAGTGTTCTACTTTGACTTGCTGGCAGTTCGGGCACTTAGCTACAAATTCAACAATGTCTCTCTTCATGCCATTCCACTGGTAAATATCCCACAAATCATGGTACATCTTAGTAGCACCTGAGTGGAGGAATATCTCGAACTGTGTGCTTTAGCCAGTATCTGCTGTCTCAAATCACCCATATTTGGTACGCACAACCTACCTTTGTAACAGAGTACACCATCCCCCCTTGGGAGAAAGCCTCCACTTCTTTTTTGAGAACCGCCTCCTTCAGTTTAAGCAATATGGTATCTTCACCCTACCTTGACTTAAATTCAACTACCAACGAGGAATCTTATCCACTCTGCACCATTACTCTGCCCTCAGCTGTATCAACCAACTGTACTCCTAATCGAGCTAATCTATTGATATCCTTTTCCAGCTCCTTTTTGCCTTCCTCAACATGAGCCACGCTCACCATAGAAACTCTGCTTAGGGCATCAGCTACCACATTGGCTTTGTCCGGGTGATACAACACGCTCATGTCATAATCCTTCAGTAACTCCAACCACCTTATCTAACGAAGATTTAGGTGTCTAACTGAACACATACTGAAGGCTCTTGTGATCAGTGAAAATATCCACGTGAGCCCCGTTCAAGTAGTTTCTCCATATTTTTAATGCAAACACCACCGCCGCCAACTCTAGGTCATGAGTCGGATAATTCTTTTCATGAACCTTGAACTGTCTGGAGGCGTAGGCTATCACCTTACCCCGCTGCATCAGAACGCAATCGAGTCCAACTCTAGAAGCATCTCAATACACTACAAATCCATATGATCCTTCCGTCAAGGTCAACACTGGAGCGGTAGTGAGTCGAGTTTTTAGCTCCTGGAAACTCTTCTCATACACATCTGACCACTAAAATTTCACCTTCTTCTAAGTCAGCCTAGTCAGAGGGGATGCTATACAGGAAAAGCCTTCCACAAAACATCGTTAGTAATTGGCTAGACCCAAGAAACTTCTGAATTTGGTTGGGGAGGTAGGTCTGGGCTAGTCTTTCACCCCTGCTATCTTTTGAGGATCTACCTGAATACCCTCACCCAAGACCACGTGACCAAGGAAAGTCACAGACTTCAACCAGAATTTGCATTTGCTGAACTTAGAGAACAATTGGCGGTGTCTAAGCTTCTGAAGCACTATTCTCAGGTGGTTAACATGTTCCTCCTCATTCCTAGAGTATACAAAGAATGTCGTCGATAAATACAACGCCGAACATGTCCAGATACTGCTTGAAGACTCTATTCATTAGGTCCATGAAGGCTGCAAGGGCATTAGTTAGTTTGAAGTACATAACCACGAATTCATAGTGACCATACCGAGTTCAGAAAGTTGTTTTTGGTATGTCACGTTCTCTGAATATCAGCTGATGATACCCCGACCTGAGATCTATCTTGGAGAAACAACTGGATCCCTAAATCTGATCAAACAAGTCATCAATCCTGGGTAGAGGATACCTGTTCTTGACTTTGACCTTGTTTAACTGACGATAGTCGATGCACATTCTGAGGGTACCGTCTTTCTTTCGCACAAATAGTACTGGAGCACCCCAGGGAGAGATGCTGGGTCTGATAAAACCTTTATTAAGAAGGTCTTTTAGCTGCTCCATCAACTCTTTAAGCTCAGCTGGAGCCATTCTGTAAGGAGGGTTGGAGATGGGCTGAGTATCTGGAAGAAGGTCTATACCGAAGTCTATTTCCCGCTTAGGAGGGACTTCGGGAAGATCTTCGAGAAACACATCAGAGAACTCGCTGACAACTGGGACTAACTGGATAGTTGGGGTCCCAGAGCTAGAATATTTGACCCGAACTAGATGATAAATGCACCCTTTGGAAATAAGCTTTCTGGCCTTAAGGTAGGAAATAAACCTACCCTTAGGCACTAAACTACTGCCCGTCCACTCTAAAGCTGGCTCATTAGGGAACTGAAACCTAACGACCCTAGTTCTGCAGTCGATTGAGGCATAACCGAAGTGTAACCAATCCATGCCAAGAATGAGGATCAACGTCAACCATGTATAACTCTACCAGATCAGCTGGAATGACCTTATTTAAGATTGAGACTGGGCATTTTCTATACACCCGGCTAACTCTAACTAACTCTCCAACTGGGGTAGAGAATGAGAATGGTTCTGAGAGGATCATTGTACTGATATGGAACTGGACTGCTAATAGGGAGTCACGAACGAAAGTGTGGCTCCTAGATCTAGTAGGGCATACACGTCCAGATGAAAAAGGCGTAACATACCCGTGACTATATCAGGTGAGCTCTCCTGATCCTGAAGAGAGGAAAAAACATAGAAATGGTTTTGGCACTGGCCGCCATCCATAGCTGAGGTGTTGTCCTGCTAGAGCTGCTGAAGCAATGGATTGTGATCTTCCCCGTCCTGTTGACAGGCATTCTCTAAGCCGATGACCAATATGTCCACAACCAAAACTACCCTCTCAACCCTAAAGACACTCCCCTAGATGGTTCTTGCCACACTTAGAGCAAGTTGGGTAGCTATAGCGATTGCAGGCGCCATGACTCTGGGATTGTGAGCTAGATGCTCCACCCCTCCGATCCTTGTGGGACCGAAAAGTCGAGGCATTGGCTGAAGTGGGTGCTAGAGCCCTCTGCTGCTGCTGTTGTTGGCGGCTACTACTGCTAGATCTCTAATGGTCATAATCTGACTGGCCGATTCTTGGCCATTTATTCTTCCGCTCCAAATCTTTTAATTTTTCTGCCTCAATTTGCTGGGCATGAACTATGAGGCTGGAGAGATTGATGTCCTTGATAAGCATCCCAGTCCTACATTCCTTGAGGACCAAGTTTGACACTCCATTCACAAATTTCAACATACGAGCCCTTGGCTCGGCTACCATCTCTAGAGCATAGTTAGACAATCTGGTGAACTCCAGTGCATATTCTTCTACTGTCCTGTTGCCCTGCTTTAGGTTCATGAATTCTGCCACCTTAGCCTCCCTGAGCTCCTGGGAAAAGAATTTGTCTTGGAAGGTTATAGTTAACTCCTCCCATTCCACCGGTCCTTCTCCCGCTGGTCTCCCCACCTTCCATTGTTCTTACCAGATCTGGGATACCCCTTTCAGTTGGTAGGAAGCCAAGTCGGCACTCTACGAGGAACTGACACCCATGATTCGAGAGGTCTTTCTAATATCATCCACGAACTCCTGTGGGTCCTCTCCCACCATAGATTCGTGGAAAATCAAAGGGTTCATCCTAGTAAAGTCCCAAACTCGGGCAGCAGCTGCGAACCCATTGTTGTTGATTGGAACCACCTTCTGGTTCACCTGATTGGTAACTATCTATGCGAGTAGCTGGATAGCTGCCCTGAACTCTGCGAAGGACACTGGATCATCCTAAGGGGCTGCTAGAGCTGGTGGGCTAGGTCAGTGCGTGTTACCAATCCTTCTTCCATTACCACATCGCAGAGGCATGATTCACTAAAATGAAATAGAGCCCGAGTTAGGAGAATGATTCTAGTATTGAATTTCAATGCACGATAAAGAGTATGAAAAAATGGAGTTTTCCTAATAACATCTCGTAGCCTCCCCATCATAAGTGTGGCGCGCTTCACACCCATGAAAAGGACTCTACCCGACACTACTTTCATACATCCTAGGATACTCTAAACCTAGTGCTCTGATACCAAGTTTGTCACGCGCTAAGTCTACACCCTGGACGGGACACAATACTTGGAGTTACAAGTAACCCTAAGTCAACCCATGGTCTATCATAACACTGGAATTCTGAGTGTGTATATATATAGCAGAAGCTTTAAGGTAAGAATACAAAACATATATGAAAATAAAGCTGAATCATAAAGTTTAAAAACAACTGAAACAAAATTAAAGGTCTGAAACTATATCTGTGTATGAAAGCCAACTACAATTGAAGAGTTGCCGGGACAGGTCCCCAACTAACTCTAAATCTAAATGAAAGAAATATAATTGAAAGGAATAAGTCTCGTCCTGGAAACATGAGGACATACCAATGATGCAGATGGAATCTTCTGAAAATGATTTGCTAACGAAGCTGAGACTGAGATTCTGCAGCTGTATCATAAAATTATATTGCATAAAAGGTATGCGTCAGTACTTTGAATGTACTGAGTAAGTGAGATAAACCATACATAAGGAAAAAAATAATGAACTAATTTCTATTCAATGACCAACTGAAAATGCTGAAACTAAATAATAAACTGAGATGGTCTAAATTTCCCTGTCTGATGATCACGGACATGCCCTAAATCTGAGATACTAATCTGAAATACTATACTGAACTGATCTGAACTAACTAATCTGAAATAGAACTGAGCTGACTAGTGAGAGAGTCTTTAACCGACATACAACCACGTGAGCTAGACGTGGAATCTGATGTATACACCCCATCGATAGGACCTAATATACCTTGCCAGGGTATAAAAGCATGACTGAGTGATCACAAGTTTGGGCCATGAGGCCAACAAATATAACCTACGGTGGCAACATAGTTCTGGAAACCTGGGTGCGCTAGAACCCCAGTCCGATCAGTGCTAAGTCCTACTCCCACTGGATAGTCCTGGACTGACTACTAAGTTTTAGCTCGAAACTGAGGCCCAGGAATTCAACTGAGTTAGGGATACTGTCTGAGAGTACCCTGAAAGTCTTATCAGACCAAATTTTATAATTGGGTTCTAAGATTGGTTAGAGCTGCTTATATGGAAGTGTCATGACCGCCTAAAGAACCATTAAAATTTGATACTGAGTCTAGTATTGATAATTGGGAGGCATTACTGACAGTTCGAGATTTTCTATAGTCAAACTGATCAGCTGGCATTTCTGAGTAGCCCTAAGTATTCTAACATTTTGACTGAAACTGAACTAACATACATCTGATTGAAATTTCAATACATACTAATAACATGGGAATTCCCAACACTGATATAATCTAGAAATTTTGATAATTTATCAATTATGCGAGACTCTAATTTTTCTACTTTCAAGAACTAGGGTTAGAATTTACTTTATAGGGACAAGCATCAAAATAGTCACAAATTGGTGGGAAAATATCTACAATTAACATATATAATATTCCACATGTATTAAACGAAGTCTGACATATAATTTCTTCACATTCGAAAGTTTCAGGGCTAGAACTAATAGAGAAGATAGGGAAGATTTTTGGGGACACAAGGGAAGAATTATTCCCTTGTTGAATTCCCACGTACCTGGTGATGAAAATCCCCGAGAGAATTCCTTGAAAAATCTAAGGAGGATCGATGTCCCTAACTTCTGCTCTGAGCCTTTTTGAGAGAAACTTTACGTTCTAACTGTTGAAGGGATGAGACATGAGAGAAACCGTCAGTTACCCCTCTAAAACCCCTGATTTAAACCCAAAACGATGTAGTTCAGGGGCTAAGTAGGTGAAAAATTACAAAAATAACCCTAGAAATTAAATATGAAAACTGACCGATAGGGTCCCAACGGGTCACTCAACGAGTTGTTAGTTGTGACCACGACTCATTGGGACCTCTCATTGGTTCCATTGATTGGGACAAGAAACATTGGATCTGACAATGGGGGTCACCATGACTCATTGGATGAACCAACGAGTCGTTGGTTCCTCCCGTGGCCACTAGTCAACGAACCTAGTAAGCTTGAAAATTTAGATTTGATTTTATAGTGTATACCCGTTATGTACACAAAATTGGCAGTTATTCTATTTTCATCATAGAATGATTATCTAATCTCAATGGGTGACACAACAACTCGTTAGTTGAACCAACGGGTCACTGTGTTCAGTCGTCACCTTCACTGGACGAATTCTAAAAATTCCCAAAGTTGACACGACGGGTGGTGACCATGACTTGTTGTGGGATATAACGAGTCATTGTTCCCACTCGTCACCTCTGAAAGGAGTTTCTAGGGTTCTCACCCAATGACTCACACAATGGGTCGTCTTTTCTGACAACGACTCATTGGCTGAGTCGTGGGGTCCTGGAAGGATTTCTTCACTGGGGAAACAACGACTGATAGGAAGACTCGTGGTTCTTCACCATGGGGCGTACCTTGTCTCGTTAGTTCCCTAGACACCAAAACACCTTCTGACCACGACTGACACAAGGAGTCGTTGGAGCTAACCATGACTCGTTGTCTCAGTCGTTCTGAGGCATTTATTTTCTGGTTTTCTCCTGAATTTTCTTGAAATGTCTGAGTCTGATCTAGGAAAGTTTTTGGGTGTTACAAATGGATACCTAGAACTAGGTTGAATTGGAGGGTTTTACTGTTAAAGTGCCCTGAAAGGGAGGGTTTGATTTGCTTAGACCCTTATTTGAAGAGTAAGTAATGCATTACTCTGACTTTGTGTAGATTTTGAGCATTCTAAAACTTTGAAAAAGGGAAAGGCTCCTACCGAATAGCTGAATTTGTATATCCGAATATCGAGGTAGGTTATGGTTAGAGGGTTAAACCCTATATAATGATGTGTATGTGTGTATGATTATAATATGTGATTGGTCTTCAGACATTATTTGTTATGGAATTTCCTTAGTGAATAAATTGTGAAAATCCTGTATTGTGAAGTGATGTTGAACTGTGGTGAAAACAATGTGGAAGTTGTGAAGCAAATTATGCTTACGTTGTTCGTGATGATTAATGATCTATAATTGCGCAAGTGAGGGAGTAGTTTGTAAGTCCCTAAGTGTTTTT